>JAOVVI020017837.1:0-10507 GCA_028571085.2 Nepenthes alata | reverse complement strand
GATAATTTTAGAATGTTGAAGATAGGTAATAAAATCCCTTCCTAGATTATCGGCTATAGTAACGTGTACCGTATCACCAACAATGGAACCAAGTTTCTATTATGGGATGTGTGACATGTCTTGAATATTCGACTAAATCTAATTTCAGCGGGCAAACTCGACGACAAAAGATTTTTACAACACGTTTTGTAAAGGGTTGTAGAAGTTAATTAGAGGATCTCTAGTAATTGCATGGGGAAAGAAAGTTTCCAATTTATATGTGTTGTAAGCCTAAAGTGCATCTGGAGATATAAATATTGTATGAAGTGAGGAGTCTTTAAATTTGTGGTACTGACGACTGAATCATATGAGCAAGAAGCGGCTAAGATGGTTAGCTAAGGACTTCCTTCGGGGTGTGAAGAAAGCGAAGTTGAAGGTTTATCCTCATTGTATGGCGGAGAAGTAAAGGCGAGTTTCATTCCATAGAAACTCGTCCACAAATAAGGTCAATCTTCTTGAGTTCGCCAACACTAACTTATGCGGTCCTTTCAATGCGAAGACATTTGAAGGAATACTGTACTTTATTATATTTATTAATGATTGTTCAAGAAAACTATAAGTGTATTCGCTAAAGTCGAAGGATCAAGTCCTTAATGTCTTCGAGCATTTTTATGCCTTGATTGAGAGACAAACAGGAAAGAAATTGAAGTATATCCGGAGTGACAACGGTGGTAAGTATATCGGAGCATCTGATGTGTGTTGTCAAACCCACGAAATTTGATAATAAAGGACTCCACTAAAAATATTGTAACTGAATGGTGTGGCCAAATGGATGAATGAGACATTAATCGAAAGAGTTTGTTGTATACCTTAGGAAGTAAAACTCTCCAATTCATTTTGGGGGGAAGCCTTGAAGGCCTTGGCTCATATTATCACCCTATCACTAAGTAATCTACTGAATGGAAAAATACCAGGGAATATGTGGTCTAAAAAGGAATTATCCAATGATCACTTACGTGTGTTCCAGTGTAAGCATTTATTCACATCCCTAAGGACGAGAAGTCCAAGTTAGAGACGAAGATAAGGCAGTGCATTTTTCTTAGTTATAAGGAAGATGAGTGGAGGTATCGATTCTATGACCCGATAAGGAAGAAACTTGTCAAATCAATGATGTGGTATTCATCGAATATAGGACAATTGAAGATATCGGTAAAGAGGTGAAGGTTGTTTCCAACAACAACAATCGGATTTACAATACAAATCTTGAGTCCTTGATACTGGTTCCTGTTCATAATGAAGTCGTTAATCAAGGAAATGCTAAAGTAGAAGACCGTGGGACTTTTATATTTGATGATTAGGGTGATGCTATTCCTCGTGGTATTGCTAAACCCATCGTGTCTATTCCTCTTCGACGATCCACAAGAGATTAAAGGGCATCTGTTCATTTATCGGCTGATGAGTATGTGTTACTTACCAATAAATGGGAGCTCGGAAGTTTTAAAGAAGTAATAGAAGATGAGCACCAAATGGAGTTGATGGAAGTCATGTAAGATAAAATGAAATCTCTGAAAAAAAAAAATACACATTCGAGCTAACAAAGCTGATGAAGGAAAAACGAGCGTTAAAAAACAAGTGAGTCTTCCATTTGAAAGCTTACGAAAGCAGTCCATAACCGCAATATAATGTAAGGTTGGTTGTGAAAAGTCTCAATTAACCGAAGGGTCTTGATTTTGACAAGATTTTTGCCCCGATTGTAAAGATGTCTTCAATTTGGGTGGTACTTGGATTGGCCACAATTCTTGATTTTAAAGTTAAACAGTTAGATGTGCAGACGGTATTTTTTTATAGGGACTTTGAAAAGGAAATTTACATGTAGTAGTCGTTGGGATTTTGTATTGAGGGAAAGGAACGTTTATTGTATTGTCTGAAGAAAAGTATATACGGACTAAAACAAGTTCCAAGACAATAATATAAGAAGTTTAAATCTCTTATGGTGAGTCAAGACTACCGAAGAACTATTTTGAATCATTGTATCTTTGTTCAGAGGTTTTCTAAAGATGATTTCATTATTTTTCTATTATATATGGATAATATACTGATTGTTGGGCGCAATACCTCCTGAATTACTAAATTAAAGTAACAACTTGAGAAGTCCTTTGCCAGAAAGGATTTAAGACCAGCAAAATAAATTTTGGATATTATAATATTTCGTGACCGTAACGTAAGGAAACTATGGATGTCCCGGAAGAGCTATGTGGAGAAAGTGTTTCAATATTTCAACATGGAGAAATCAAAACCGACGGGCATTCCGTTAGCCAATCATTTTGAACTGAGTAACCAGTAATGCCCTTCTACAAATGATAAAAAGATAAGCATGAGAGGCAAAACCTATTCTTCAGTCGTGGGTAACTTGATGTATGTTATGGCTATACGAGACCGGATATTACTCATACTGCTGGAACAGTTAATCGTTTTCTGTTAAATTTCGATAAGGAGCATTAGTTCGCGGTGAGATGAATATTGAGGTACCTTCAATCTTCCAAGTCGTACTTGTTTCAAAAGTGATAAACAACTTCTGGTTGGGTATATTAATGCAGACATAGAGGGCGATATTAACTCTCAAAAATCCACCTCGAGATTCTTAGTCATATTCACAGGATGAGCTATTTCTTAACAATCTAAATTGTAAAAATGTGTTACTCTCTCGACCACCGAGGTAGAAATTATTGTTGTGAGCAAAGCAAGCAAGGAGATGCCATGGATGAAAAAGTTCATCCAAGAACTTAGTTCCAAGTAAGAGGGATATGTGCTGCTTTGTGACAATCAAAGCGCGACTCACCTTTATAGAAAATCATCATTTCATTTCAGATCGAAACACATTAATGTTATGTATCATTGTGTGCGGAATGTTGTGGACTTGGAGTTATTAGCACTTGACAAGATCAAGATCGAGGAGAATAGATCGGACATAATGACCAAGGTGTTGCAGAGAGGAAATCTTAAAATTTGTCATACTATTGCCAAAATGATGATGATTGTCCCCACACAATCATGAAGAAAAGTTTGTTAAGTTATGAGTTACTCCTGTGTGGGCCAATGCCCATTTAATGTGTTGTTTGGGAGTTCAAACGAAAATACACGGGTTCTATAGTGATATGGAGTATTGAAGTTTTTGCGTGCATGGCTAGAAGCGCAGATTCATGAGAAAGAGTGCTCAAGGTGTGCCCAAAGGGCGCTTGACGTGCCAAATCCAGTGGCCTTGAGCTCGAGGCTTGCCCAAGGGGCACTCAAGCGCAGAGAACAGTGGGTGTGTGTTCAAGGTGTGCCCGAGAGGCTCCTAAGGTGCCGATTCCCATGGCACCCACATTCGAGGTGCGCCTGATCGGTGGTTGAGTGCAACTCGTAGTATGAAAATACATCGGCGCTTTTTTTAGGTGAACCACTTGCAAATTCTAAACTAAAATGGCATCGTCATTGAGAAAAAGAAAAGAAAAGAAAGAGAGAATGGAGAATATGAAGATTTGAGTATTTGATTGAATTCTAAATTGAGTTCCAATCTCCGCCGATCCTGGGTACGCTATTCTTGGAGTTGAGAAGATTATTTTACCAGTTATTTTTCTATTCTTATTTTTTTTACTCATTGTTCCTCGATTTAATTAATACATGGTATTAAATCCTTATACTAAGGTGTTTATAACAGAAATATTATATAGTAGAGATATTTTTAGATAAATCGTTATGTGATTTTTCTCCCTCATTCTAAAGGGAGTTTTCTACGTAAAAATTATATGTTGCATCATTATTTGTGATTATTGTTTACTTGTAGTGTGTTATTAAATATTTTCTTACGATTCAAATAAATTGGTCATTTCCTAACAATATATTAGTCTATACTTTCGTATATAGAAAGTACTTTGTTTTGTTTTTAAAAGAATAATATTGGACAAAGATACTACTATTAATTGAATGAAAGTTCATATATAATATGAGGCAGTAGACCTTAAAATAGTCAGATATTTATTTAAACCTTGCATATAGCTTAAATTGCATATAATTATTATATTTTCTATTCGAGGTTTGAGTAAAGAAACAAAATCATTGCATTTTGGGTGAATCATTTGTGAGCTTCATACCCAATAAGTGGGTGAATCATCCATAATATCGGGTGGTTCCCTCAATTTTTATGCGACAGTTCGCTCAAATGAAGGCATTTTAAGTGGGTGCATGATACATATATGTGCAAACATTAACAAAATTTCAGCACCTGAATGATGCACATAATGTACATGTGCAAAAATAAACGGTAGTGTTTAAGTCTGACTGTACGCTAAAAGGACTCATGCATATGGTTTGCAAGAAGTCATGACTAATATGCAACTTATACGGTGAATTCTACACAGTTGTTGTTTATTGTTTCTCAAGCCTAATTGGGAAAGAATGATGGCTAATAGTGTTGATAATCTGAAATCTGCTGAGATATGTAAATCCCATAAAAAAAATTCGTGTTTGTATATTATATTCTTCAATACGTGATAACGTAATTTAATTCCGATTATCGGTCATATGATTAGATTTAAAACTCCAATGTCAGATGTCACCGTAATAATTTAATTAGTGTTAATTCATGAATATTGTGTTGATTAAACTCTGTAATGCTTGCTTAAACCAAACTAAGTAATTTCTTACTATGTTGAGGGTGTCCATTAAGGGCAATATCTCGTCTTCTAATAAAAAGAGGGAGAGAGAAAATCTACTAGTCACGGTACCACCACAGTAGTGAAAAACTCTAGTTTGAAATGAGATCAATATTTTGAAAATATTCTTTTATTATCTTTGACATATTCTCAGAAAAATATAATATTAATCCATCAATTTATTTTTATATAAGACCATTAATATATATAAATTGATAGAATGTTATTTTATGAATGATATCCAGCTACGTAAACACGCCACCCCACTCCCAAATTGACGAGTTTTGGGCAGCCATGAAACTACTCAAGGAAAACCCCGAGCTTCAGATGTGCGCTCAATCAGGCTAACGGCGCAGAGCCAAAGCTAACGTTTGTTTTCTGACTCATCGAGCTTGAGTTCAGTTGTAGCAGAAGTTTATAACCGAGCTCGAACTCCAGGATTCAGCTCCGCACAGGCCACTCGCTGAACAGTTATATTTTACTGCGTGTTAAGAGTATCAACGCGGCTGACAACCCAATGAATTCAATTTGTATGACTAATAAGTAATACACACAATATTATCTTAGTCAACAGCAAATAACTATAATCCCTACTGAATCTCAAAAAATTATTTGCAAGCAAGGTTTCTACTCAAGCGTCGTCGTGCAAAGATTGTGCAGCACTCATTATTTTTGCCCCAAAAGAGAAAAAGGGGGCTATGCCACATGGTTTCAGAAAAAAATTTCTCACCAAGAAAATCTAGTATAGAGATTAAACATTGGCATAACAGTAAGGTTATTTTATTGTAACCTGAACGTCACAAATCAAATTACAATAACAGTCTCTCTATAATTTATAGATTAGATTGTATACATCAGACGATTTTCAAATTGCAAAATATAGGAGTCCCGTAAATCGGATTGTCTAGTCTGAAAAATAAAAAACTCTTTAAAAGTATATATTGTCCTGGCATCGTAATCAATTGGGGCAGCTTCAGCTTGTATGAACAAGCAATATGACATTCCACAATTGGGCAGAATACTTTATACTTATCACAACTCAAGTCATTTTAATTTCTTCAATGCCATCCAATATTTCTACTCTCTTTGATTCCTGTTAGGCTCTCTTCCTTTGATTCTTCAAAATTTTCCACCAAGTCTTCATCGCTTCCTTCCTTGGCACCACCATTAGCAATTACTTCCTGACAACTTTCCTCATTCTCTGCTAGGCTTTCTCCTCTCACAGTAGCTATCACCTGAAGAAGCTCAAACGGTGTCGCAGCTGGGTCCAACTCCCTGCAACACTCTGGAGCATTTGGCCCTTTTTGACCTGTAAGCAGGTGTGAAGGAACCCGATGAGAAAACCGAAACATTTCCTCCCTTGGGACTCTCCTTACTTGACAGCTGCCCAAATGCCGGTGAAACAAGGCCTTGAACCCAGCAACTTTGACTAGCAGGATAACAATTACACCTACTTCCTCGTCATAGTCCTCGAGTACTTCGACCATGTCATACTTGTGTATCACCTCATCGGCCGTAAGTTCATTCCAGTTGGGGGACCAATTCCGGTATAGAGCCCACACATCACCTTTCCTTGGAAATATACGAATGACTCCATGTGTGCCTTTTGTCCACCTAACCATATGTGAAAAGGCATCGAGCGAGTCATATGTCTCATATCTCCCCACTCTAAAATCTCCACAAGTTTTTGTAAAACCAGAACTGACCCAGTTCAATAGGCCTAGCTCACTATTGGTTTTTGAGTTTAGCCAACTTATAAGCATTTTAAAAGGATTCCGAGAGACTATGCTATGAATGGTTGCATAATATCGTGGCATTCCATCGTCATCGTCATATGCAGCCCATACTTGATTCTCTCCAAAAGACCTCGCAGTTCTATCCTTGTCAAAAACATAGAAATCTGGATCTGGGACATTGATTGACATTCGCTCTGAGGTTTCAGCATCTAGTTTGGAATACAGAACACTGAGCACAGACCTATGAGGTTGATCTCCAACTTTGGTATTTGCCCGTTTCTTTGATTCTTGATTACAAGTGTGGCCATTCACCTCGGCATTTTCCCTTCCTTTGTCCCCATCAAGTTGTGTTTTGCTCATTTTCTCCTTGTGAACTCTATTATTTGACACACTACCTGATTTCCATTCACCTAACCTTTCACGAATTTCTTTCCTAGATTTCTCCACCAATATGCACTGCAATTCAATCTGGGATAATTCCCTTGTCCCGTTATGTCTTCTAATTCCATTCTCCTGAATGGTTTCGAAATTTCGATGCCTGGACAGACTTGAACTTGCCATGCCAACTTCTCCAGCTCCCAGGCCAGTCTGGTTCATGCTGCTTACACCCACATCATTTAAGTTCCCTCTCTTGTTTGCAACGTCAAGCTGCTTGACATGCTTCCTCCTCTTCATGGTCTTATCTCTTCTTTTGGCTGACTGTGCTTCCTCGCGCTCTCTTATTGCTTTCTCATACGTCTGCTGAGCAGCTTGAGCAACAGTTGAAGCACCCCCCGGTCTTGACATTGGAGTCCACTGGATGTTGGTTGTATTATTATATGCATTGAGAATGCTGAAGGACCCTGATCTTGCATCTGAAGTTGTGGTCTTGTTCGTCACTTGGTGATTCGACTTTTTTTGCTGCTGGGAAGAATTCCAGGGTATGGATGACCTAGAACCATTTGAAATCGGTGGTAATGTCTCTAAGGCAATGAAGGGCTCATGGCAATGAGGACAAAGCAAATTATGATTGAGATAAACTCTGAGATACTCATAGTGCATCTTGCATTGGCGACAGATGGTCCAAAATGTATTAGATTTTGCTCTAGGAGCTGCACCAGAAGCTGATGAACAATTCCCCCCAGAAATGTCCTTATTGACTCTTGCAGTTGTAGTAGTTGTCTTGGCAAAGTGAGCTGATTGAGCCTGGCTTGGAGATGTGACTTTCTGTTGAAAACTGCTAGCATTCCTTCTCTTATCATATGCTGCCCTCCTAGTTTTATCCGATAGCAAACTCCATGCTTCAGAAATAAGCTTAAATGCCCCCTCAGCACCGACTGATTTGTTTTTATCGGGGTGAAGCGTGAGAGCTAGCTTCCTATATTGCTTCCTCACGGTATCATCATCAGCTTGTGGAGTGGCACCGAGTATACCATAAAAATCAGCCTCCCCTTTTATTTTATTGTCCGCAGATATATAAACATCAAGAGTTGCCAACATCTGGGAAATGCCCTCGAGTCCAGGATAAAGACCCTGCGCCTTCATTGCCAATTTTTTTGCCCCAGCAAAATCCTTCGCATCAAACTTCATCTCCGCAATCCCTTTTGCCCTGGTGGCCTCATCTCTGTTACACTCCATGCTTCCTCTTATTCTTCTGTTTCTATGCCAATTATTACACTCGGGCTTTCCCGGTAGTACTTTCTGAGTGCAAACACGACGTATCAAATTAACGATTTCTGGGTTTCGTCATACTAACAAAATCCTGATACAAACCTCATAACTGAATAATTAACAAAAGACTCATGTCCCAAGTTTCAGAGAAAAAATGAAATTGATCGATAACAGAAAATTACGTCAACATAATCACGACGATTGTAATATTAAAACAGAAGGATAACAAACGAGAGTAGCAGAGAACTTCAGATTGAACAGTGCAAAATAATTCCTCTAATTCCTCATTTCTAGCCTGATGTTGCATATAAACGGCAAATTCCGATTCAATGAATCAAATATTCATCGAAACCTTCTGTTAGCGTATATACATTATCCTGTAAAGTTCTGGATCAGAACAGGGGCCGCAATCTAGCATGAACTCAACTGGCGAATAACAAAATAGGAAGGAAAATTAAAAATTTAACTAATGAAACTAGTAAACCAGTGTATTGTTAGAAGTTAGTAGCATTAATCAGCTCAATTATTGTAAAAACAAAACTCCGATAACTACAATTCTAAACCCTAGAATCAAGATCAGGTTTGCTTTACGCAGAAATCGGAAAACTTACACGAAAAAGTGGACGCATGATCAAGTGAAGCAAGAAATTGAGAATTACCAGGTGAAGAACTCAGAGGGCCGATGAATCTGGAATCACGAGCCACCATGGACTGGCTATACCCCCATGACCCAATAATCAGCAGTTTTTTGCCCCTTTTCTTATTGCGGCCCAAAACTTAGGGGAAAACAAAAATCCCAGAACTTGGGTGGATTTGTCCGAAACCTACACAAATTTCTGAACTGAAATTTGTCTAACAACTTGCAAAAATTTTGTGGGTGGTAATATTGCTTGTCATCACCAGAATTTTGTGCACCAAGTTCTAAACCTTCTCTTTCCCTCTTGGTTAGAAATTTTAGCCATGATTAATATTCAAGCCAATGTAGGTTTACTATCATACTAATAATGAGTTTCTTTTACACATTTTTTTAAGAGATATATTTTACCAATTCTTACGTTTTTTATTGGCATCTCCATATCTCCATATATATATATATATATTAAAATTTATAAATTATTATAATGTGCCTTTTAAATTTACTCATACCCTCTCTCTCTCTCTCTCTATATATATATATATATATATATATATCTCAAATATTATATTTTAGTCAAGTCACTGAAATTAATTTACAAGAGTCATAATTTGTTAGTTGTTAAGCGATTTTTTAGTAGTATTTTTTTAATTAATCATATATTTTAAATTTAATAACTTGAACTTATTTATTTCATATTCTGACTTTAGTTCTTTCTATTATCAACAT
Source organism: Nepenthes alata (assembly GCA_028571085.2). NCBI lineage: Eukaryota > Viridiplantae > Streptophyta > Magnoliopsida > Caryophyllales > Nepenthaceae > Nepenthes > Nepenthes alata. The sequence continues at coordinate 1,085 of JAOVVI020017837.1, read as the reverse complement.
TCAAAAGTTAAGTGGTTGTTTAAAATTTTAAACATCAAACTACTCAAAAATGTTTGCCAAGTTCAAATTATAAACTCTGGAATCCAAAAATTTTAAAAAAAAAAGTAAAAATAAAAAAAAGGCAAGGGCAACAGTTTCTCTTATTGGGCCGAGAGCCCAATTACTCAATTCATTATACACGGGCTTTGTTGTCGGCTTCATAGGGTCGTGGCCCAACTAGAACAAACTATACTAAAGGCATTATCTTGTGACACGTGTGCGTACGTTAGACCAAAATTGAGAGCCACGTCAGGAATTATAGAAAAAATTCAACTCTCATGTAATTTAATATGAATGGATACGAACTAATGGAATTTTATCCAAATTGACCGGGCTTAAACTTGGATAATACCCGAATTTTATAATTGAGTTTGGATTTACTACATTACATTATAAGTATAGTTTGGATTTAATATACTACATATAAAAGCCGATCTAACCCTAATATAAACTTAACATGTACATTTTAACTGTTTTTTTGTATACTCATTTTAAAGTGAGTACATATTTGATGAGTGTTAGATTTTGGTCCCTCCCTTATAGATGTTATAATAAACAGATAGTTATCAAAATATCCCGCAATATTCGTACAAGAGTCGACAAAAAATTGGTTAAAGGTTAATCAAGTCGCAAATGATATTGAAGGATCGTGTGATATTTATACGAAAGTTGGCTAAGAATTGATTAAAAGTCATTAGAGTGGCCCGCAACAGGCATTTATTGTACTCATGAGCACCGATTCAAGAATGGGATAACTTGAGATGCGCCCGAGCGGGTGCTTGTGCGCCAATTTCAATGGGCGAATGCTTGATGGGAGCATGATGGACCCTCGAGCGCCACCTCTAATATAAAGGCGTGTTTGATACGATTTTAGGATAATTCAAAATTATTTCTTACATAATGAGTATCGTACAGAAAGAAAGAAGAGAAAAATGGAGAATATAAAGAGGTTCAACATTCGGTTGAGACCCAATTTAAGTTCTATTTTTTTCCAAATTCGGGTACCTTATTTTAGGGTGGATTTCTATGACGTATTTCGTATAGAT
>JAOVVI020017836.1:0-10507 GCA_028571085.2 Nepenthes alata | reverse complement strand
TTCTGAAGTCAAATCTCGCAAAGGAACGCTGCACAGAGAGAGAAGAGAAGAAGAGAAAGGGGGAGGAAATTTGGCTTCTAGTTGAGATCCGATTTGAGTTTCATTCTTTATTAAGGTCAGGTACGTTGTTCTAGAGTGGTTTTCTAGAATGTATTTTATTTAGTTATTCTAATTCCTCATTATATTTTTCTTGTGGATTATTAGATGTATTGAAGGGATTATAATCAATCATTTTTCACTCGGGATTGTAGTGAAGGGATTTCGAATATGGTTACTTGTAACCGGCACTATTATTATTATGATGGATTTGTTCATAATTTATCCCGCAGTTTTTTCCTTAGTTGAAAATGGTTTTCCACATTAAAAACGTTGTGTATTATTGCATTTCTTGTACTCATGAGTTTAGTAGCTGCCATTTAACTGGAGGTCCGGGTTTTATTCCACTGCGCCGAGTTGTATGTATTCGAGGCGAATCCCAACACAAAGGTATTGTAATTCCTTTGAAATAGAGCCGGAATGAAGTTGCAATTTCATCAGACCAAATAACAGCATGCAAGTTTAATTCAAATTACTGGGTGAGCTGAGAACTGAGAACCAGAATCCATCTAGGCTTATTACTCTACAGAAGGCCTGTTTTTTCAATAAATTCACCTTAATAGGCTCCAACTGGTAATCCGTATCAATAATATATTGATAGACTAATTACATCTGCAGTGCAGCACACAAGGGGTTCCTTATCTGCAATATCCATAACAACCCCCCAAGTAGTTCGATATTGAAGTCATAAAAGCTCAAACGTTCCATGTTCTGTGGCTCAATATTCTACTTCAATACAATACCTACCAATTGTTCTTTGTTTTTCTCTTCAATAAGATGCCAAATTTTAAATAAAAGTGAATTAATCAGAATTTGATCTTCTACCCTTTGCGAACAAGCCAAAAATAAAAGTTAATCCATAGACTATATATAAACTTAAACATTTAGCTTGAACATAACAGCTCCTTTAGCATAACTGTATAAAAGCAAACCTTGGGCTTCTTAAGACTACAATTATGGATAAAAGATATTCAAGAAGCAAAAATATGAAAAAAGAAACAATGTCATACTGCATTATTCAGTTATAACACAATATGCATTAAGAATACATAAAAGCAGAAGCACAAGCCTTTTGGCACCTGTAAGGAACAACATCGGAAGCAGAGCGAATACGAAACAGTGCAGCGAGGTTCCTTTTGGCACAACATAAGGACCAGCGACAACACAGTAAATACGAAACAGTTCAGCAAGGTTTCACCCTTCCTAAAACGTCATGTACAAAAACATTATCCAGTCATGGCAGGGTTGAACAATTTCACATTTTGATCATAGTTGATAATGAAGCATATGTTGAACAGTTTCTAACAAATTTCAGTAGAATGTTAGAGAAGAAAACAGTAGCAGTAAATTAGTACCCTTATCTCCATTCCCTAGCCGAATGCCTTGAGCACAATAGGTAATACCCTAAAAGCCAGTTTGGTTTATACATTGTTATGGTACATTTAGTGCATGAACGTGAATTTTTTACATCTATACCTAGAATTTGATCTATGCATGATTTGATTTTGGTAAAGTACCAATCTAATGCTAGCATATGTGTTATTAAGGTTTGATTACTTGTGTCATTGATATTTTTTTGGTGATCTCTTAGGGTTTTACCTAATGATTAGTTAGTGTCGATAATCCCCTGAGTAGGGCTGTATTTTATCTTATAATGTATATGAGGTATCATAGTTATGTACCCCAAAAATAATCGAAGAGCTAAATGGAGTTTGGTGTTGGCCAAATGGGCATATTAGTAGGAAGACTTCGGAAATTTAAGTCGGTTTTGTTATAACATGTTTGGCTGGGAGTCTTCGGGATGAATTTCAGTTTTCTTATGTTAATAGCATGTGTTTGACATGTGATGAGACCAATAAAAATGTTAAATGGTGTGCTTGTGGGGCACAAATGTTGATAAGTAGTCAAGCTTTGCTTGCCACATCAAAGGATGACAGGGCTTTGATAGGAATTATTTATTAGGCAAGCTTTGCCTGCCACATCAGAAATTTGAGAGCTCAAAAGGTCTCCAAACTGTGGCCATAAGAAGAAAATTAGAGGAGAAAGTTAGGGGAACAACCGAACAATAAGCTAAAGAGAAGTAAACTCATCCAAGGTTAATTACTGGTAGAAAATAACAAGCTTATTTGAAGGCAAGCATTTTCTATTATTCCCACCTTTCTTACTTTGTTCATTCATCTTGTTTGATTTAAGGACTCATGTTTCTAATGGGTTCTATGGAGATTTTGAAGAATAAATGATATTTATTTACTAAATTCTACACCACTTATGAAATTTGTTGTTCAATTATTAACAAGGATCTTTTCTTTGGTTTTGATTCATGTTGGCTTCACTAAACTTGTTCTTAATGATCATATGTTGATAATTCCTTCCCTGCTCATGAGATATTGTTGTGGTGAAGCTTTGGCTCCATGCATCCATTCACAATAACCCTTCTAGTGTAGAATATGGAAGATGTTATTTGCTGAGGGAATTTATATCTTATGACAGAAACAATCAACCTTACACAACAAATTGTTACGGCAATATACAGCATGTTGGATACTGATACTTCCACTCCTCTTCCAAGATCACTGCTCACCAAACCATCACCAGAAAAATTCTCAGGGACTACAGAAGAGAACCAATAAATCAGTATTCATCCATGAACACTGCAAAGGACAGCACAGCAGTGAGCAGACCCTTTCAGACATTTGGGAAGATACCAGAGAAGTTTGGAATCTTATCAATGTGTTTCAACGCACACTCAGCAATCTGCCTAGTATGGTAATCTCCATGCTGGAAGGCATCGACAAGCGCTGTTCCCACATTTGCATCTTTGGCAGCATCAATTGCAATTCCCTGGGTCCGTAAAAGCCTCTCCACTGCCCAAACAGCTCTCCTCCTCAGATTCTCGTTCTGGTTCGCCACCAAAACCCCAAATATATGCCTGGTTCCCTCTGCTTTGGTCAATGCCAAAACTCCTTGTTCAATATTAACTCCGTCCTCCAATAAAGTTGACAGTGCTGCAAGTGACGCCTCAACAGCCTTCTCATTTGTGTGATCTAGCAAAGCTACCAAATTTTCAACAGCCTGTCCTTCATGTAGACAAAACGTCTCTCTTAAAGAACAGTGTCCCCCATGAACTGGGCATAATCCAGTCATATCAGGGCCTTTGTTAAAGCAGGAAAGTATAGATGTGAAAAAAGGGGCTGGGGGCAACTTGGGCAATCTTGTCAATTTTTTCGATTCTCTAGATAGGTTCACTAAAGCCCATGAAGAAACTATTTGCACATTGTCAAGCCCATTTGTCTGAAGTAGATCGGTGAACAACAAAGCAACATCATGTTCATGGCACAGTGCAACTGCCTCAGGTAGCTCAGGTAAAATATACGTCACCCTTGCAAGAACACGAACCAGTCCTTCTAGGTAAGGAGTCATAAAACGGTTGCCCTTCATCACTCCTTGCTTGATTCCCTTTACCCTGGATATGATGAGCGGAAAAGCACCTTCATCTAGCATCTGCCGGGTGAGACCCAGATCCAATTCTGGTAGGTCAGCCAAAAGTCCAACTGCCACTGCCTGTTCTTCAGTGATTCCAATGTTTTCTAATATGATTTTGATCAGGCTCCCAAGCTGGCCCACTGTGCCACGCAATGCATCTGCTAATTCTTGACTCATATGTGGAGAGAGGTTGTGGAGGAGTTTTATTGCAGCCAGGCGCAGATCCCTTTGCAGTGCCTCAATGAACTGGATTAAACTGATTGTAGCACAAGAGCTTTTAATGGCGGCAACAACCTTTGAAACGGTTGCTGGGGAACTGGAAAGTCCGACTAGAACCTGGAGGAGTTTGCACTCGATTGCTGGGCCAGTGTTGTTGATGAGATGGAGTAGGCCATGAATGATGTTTTCTGAGACCAGGGTCTGGTTTCCTGGTCCTAATATGAGTGAACTAAAGTCATAGCCTGAGTTCACAACATTGGAGAGAATTGTTGCTGAAACCTCTTTCAGATGCAGGAGATGAAGTTTGAAACCAACAGCAAACAGGACCTTCACCAGTGGAGGAAGGATTCCAGCTTCGATCAAGACCTTGGCACTCGCTTCGGAAGATGAAATCTGGTTAAGAGCTTTTAAGGAGACTTCTCTTGCAGGCAGGTCACCATTTTGCATGAGATCTATAAGGGATGAACCCACCGTTTTAGCAACATGAACTTTCACGTCATTGTTTAGAACCAAGTCACCCAGGAATGAAGCCATGGATAATTTGGTTTCAGGCAGGCCTGCAAATATGTTATTGCAGTGACAAATCCTTTAGCTTGGGCATCAAATATTGGAGTACACAACTACCCATCCAAACAAATAACAGTACAGCTACAAGCATATATTGCTGTCCATCTATATAATGTGTTACTACCGACTTGCACAAAAAGAGAGAGCGTCACCATCTCTGCCTCTATTTCCATTGAGAGAGCTGGAAAGGCAACAGAATACAAACCCAGATTGTGGTCATGAGCTATCAAGTTTTATGCTTCCAGCCTTTGTATGGGATTTCCATGTACAATATAAATATTTACCAGTTTAAAAAGCCTTTTAGGTTCTCTAATGTATTTTGGCAGTGCCGAGGCCAATAAATTAGCAATGAGAAAGCATCTCAGCAAACAAATGGGGACTTCCTCCGTTGGTCAATATAAATGTTGAAAAAAAGATGCCGGATATGCTTAAGCTTCAACTGCAACTCTATTGCACTGAACAAATATGCAGTATATGCTTAAATTTTGATTGCAAGATGTATTGCACTGGACAAAAATGCAATATATGTGTAAATTTTCGATTGTGAGATATGTCGGGCAGCTAGAATCATGCATCCTACAAATAAATGTAAAATATAGGGACAAAGAGTGAGGCAAACACCTTCAAGGAGCATCATTAGAAGAGGCTGCAATCTACCGTTTTCAGCCATCTGGCGCACATTATTTTCACACTTTGCAAGATTTTCTAGTGTTTTATCAACCTTCTTGACAATGACAAAGTTTTCTGACCGGCTGCTTGTCATTCCAACTAATATAAGAATTGCTCCATGTATTGAGCCAATCTTTTCACACAAAGTTTCAGATTTGGAAAGCTCGTAGAGCAAAGAGACAGCTTCCTCCCTCTCTCTGGAATTCTCATGATTCAAAAACTTAACTATTGTGCGCACAGTGTCACCCTCTGCCATTATTTCCTGCAAGCAGGATCAATCTATAACTAGAAATACTCAATGTATACGAGCATATAGTATTCAGAACTTAAACAGTCCTCCAGGAATCAGCAAAAGTAGAACCACCTTAGATTTAGAGTCATCTTCTGCCACCATTCGAAGAGTTTCAAGAGCTTTCAGCCGAATTTTGTGGCTGCTGTTCTTCATCATGTCAACAATCAAATGTATCACTCCCGATTTGTGGACAACATTCTGCTTATATGACTGGCTTATTTGGCAAGTATGATCGATCCAGTTCAAAGCCTCGAGGATATCCCCTTCAGAAGTGCTCATAGATAATGATGTGCAAGCCAGATCAAGCTGTGCAGCTTCATTCCTAGCAGTCCATTCCTCAATGGTTTGTCGTAGGGCAATACTAGGGTTCAAATCTGTACCTTTTAGTTCCCGTAACGTTACAGGGCAAACAGGCTTCCTTCCACTCTCCTTGCATTCCTTGAACCATTTTTTAATGGCTTCCCGCTCAAAAGTTTGCCCGTTTTCTATAGTTACAGGGTCACCCATGACTTTCTTTGTTAAAGGGCAAACAAATGAATCATAGATGGGCTCCACATGCTGTCTCTCTTGTTGGTGGCTCTCATCTGGTTGGGTACTGGAGTCACTATTGCCACCCCAGCTCTCTCTCCTAGCCATTGATGTAAAGCAACAGCTAGAAAACAAATGTATATGAAGTCAAAATAACCGTGTGATTTTACAAGAAAAGAGAAATAGGTCAACACCATATTTGAAATCAACTGTAAAGAGCAGTAATTTTAGGGAAATGATCTCTGCAAATCTACCAACAATGCAGCTGAAAAGGCATGAAAAAGTTGAGCCAGCCTATCATTGCGACATGAACCAACTTGAAAATGCATAGACAAAATAATTGAGAATACTATTGAGTTCCAGATATAAAAACTTCGCTCACAAAGTTGAGAACTAATCTCTTCAAGGTTCATTTCCAAACCCTTTGGTTGAATCTGTGAGGAGATAATACGATAATACACAACGAAAAATAACAAACACAAATAATGAGATAAAATATTTTACGTAGAAAATTTCTTTTGAAATAAGGGGAAATGTCACGAAACTATAAGTTCGAAAAGTATCCACTATATGGTGAGTTTCGTTTACAAAAACCTTTAACAAATACAATGATACAACACCTTATAATAATAAACCCAAATAATAAAAAATACAAGACGAATGAGAAAAATGACTATTAAAATATCCTTCATAACAATAAGAAGGACATATCCAAAATTAGTGGAGAATAGAATACAATTCAAGACTCAAACAAAAGAATAAATCTTCCTTCTCTCTCTTTTCTCTCTCTTTCCCTTCTTTTTCTCATAGTGTCGGCATTTAAGAACTCAAAAAGACCGCAATAAATGTCATAAAATCACGTCAAGACCATTTATAGCAATATTTACACACAAGCATCCTTTAGGGATATATTGGGCGCATACTTACTAAATAAACAGCACACAAGTGCCACTCATGTACATATTAGGTGCAACCTTTTTGGACAAAATATACATGTGCACCTCTCGGGCATGCAGCAGGTGTGCTATTATGGTCAAACGGAGTACATACTCAGTTAAAGAGCCTGTCATGTGCCACCCAGAGTTTTTCTCAGATTGAACCAAAGATCATGTAACATTAGGTGTGTCATGCCAATGAGTATGAAACTGACAAGAGAATAACACAAAACCTAACTAACGCTAGGCAAATATTTTTGTTAAGCAATTAAATGTGCAAATTCAAATGCAAAGCACTCAAACCAAGAAGCATAGCACCCCTACAATTAAACGGCAGTGATGGCTGTTCAAACTTTCTGTAAGAGTAAGTTTACTTCTGTTATTCAAAATTATCTACTGGATGCCTAGAAGAATGCAGAAGTACATTCTCAACATGGCCACAACATACTGATGCGTAGGCAGGCACCAGAAATTTGGCTAATTTCTTTTTGCCCTTCCAACAAGAAGGCAAAAGACATCCATAGCAAGCTTCGACAACTGCAATGGTTGTTTTCTTTTCCCCTCTCACAGAACATCAGAATCAAGTGGCTTAGAGTATTAATTCAACTTCCTCCATTTACAAATTACATCCAACTCACAGTATAAAAAAAGAAGACCCACAAAAGGAAATATTGTGATACAAGCCGAGGTCTGGGGTAATGACCGAGGTGTATGGCTACAGAAATGCCGAGATATAATGGCCGAGGTTTAGGGGACGAGGTGCTGAACTGACACGAGTTGCTACTGCCAGACGGCTCTGGTAATGGCTAACTCACGGGCAGGGGAGATCTGACAGAGGGAGGGAAGGAGTAGGAAAAAGGGAGACAGAGAGGGAGTCGAGGGAGAGAAGACAGAGTAGAAAGAAGTAAGATTGTGTTTGCTATCCTCTCTCCTGTCCAGTACACGGTATTATATGCACAGGAAAGGTAAAAAACAGAATCAGTTTGTAAGCACATGGCTCTGTAATTTGTAAAACAAAATGAAACAGAATAGTAAAACAGAATTATATCAGTAAAAGAAAAATAAGGAAACTATCATTAATCCGTGGAAGTCCATGGCTCTGACTCCCCACATTCCGTATCAAACCCAGATATAATCTCGCAATCGCATAGGCGCTTGAGAGACCTGAATGCTCTTCCGTACTGACAAAGCATCACTGTTAATCAAACCGGTAACATTTATCATCCATCTTTCTGTGTCTTGCTTCCATTTTCTCATCCAATTTGCTGAATCTGTCACCCATGGATTCTTGTTGGTCGATGAGTTATTATATTTCTGTATGGATTTGCTTCAATTGTTCCTCAAAATTATTGTTTTTGGTTCCCAAAATGACAAAATGATTGGTTGTTTATCACAAGTTTGAATTCGGGAGAGAAAATACATAATAGAACAGAAAGAAAAGAGAGGTAGATTGGAGAATAAAACCCAATTTAGAATAGAGAAGGTGTAAAAGAGAAGAAAACTAGTACCAGTTATAGAAGGGGAAAAATGGATGTAGCAAGCAGCAAATTACTCAACAGCTTCAAGAAACAAGTTTGAATCCAAATTCAATCAAGAATCAAGGCTAGTAAAATATAATGGTAATGTAGAAACAACTTAAATCCAAAGGAAGAATCTGATCTAATGGTACTGGTGTGAATTTTGCAGATCAGAAGAAGGAAAAACTTATCTAAGAATTAATATGTAAGAACCCAAATGGAGCCCCTACTATATTTTTATGATCAGGAATTTTGAGAAAGAAAAGATACAGGCAAATTAAGAGGCTTGGAATTTAATTGCATTTCATATTTCTCACTACACATTCCATTCAATATCACTTTGTTAAGGATTCAAGATTTATATCGCACAATTGGTCATTGTCATTGTTGGAAATAACTTTTTTCACTTTATCAATATCTTCAATAGTCTCATCCTCGACAAACAATACATCCCTCGACCGGATAAACTTTTTCTTTATCATATCATAAAACTGATAGCCTAACTCATGTTTTTCGTAATTGAGAAAGATACAGAGTCTCATACTCGATTCTAGCTTGTACTTCTCATCCTTTGAAATTTGACAAATGACTTACATCCAAATACACACAAGTGATCGTATAATCCTCCTTTTCGGACCACACATTTTTCAATACTTCTCCATTTAATGTGCTACTTGGTGATAAGTTAATTAAGTCATGGCATTCAATGCTTCCCCCTAAAATAAATTGAAGATTTTGCCTTCGAAAGCACGTAGTGAACTCTCTCAATCAACATCTTATTCATCATTTTAGTCACACAATTCAGCTACGGAGTCTTTAGTAGAGTACTTTGATGTCATATTCCATGGATCCCAAAATATGTTTCGAATTCAAATTGTTTGAAAACATTAAGGGCTTAATCCTTCAACTTTAGCAGATATATCCACAATTCTTAAACAATCATCAATGAATATAATAAAGTGCTAATTTGAGTATTTTTACCTTAAAGGACCAACTCAATAAGATCCGTCTTCCTTGTGGATGAATTTTTATGAAACGAAACCCTGTTACTTTCTTGCAATGCAATGAGGATAGATCTTCAATTTGTTTACACCCTAAAGGAAATTTTTATTTGCTAAATAATTTAACCCTTTCTCACTTATGTGGCTTAAACATTGGTGCCACAAGTCTGAAGACTCATTGCTTCTTGCCACGCGTATATCTCTGACTGAAATTGAAACTTACAGCACATACAAGTTAGAAACCTTCTTTCCCTAGGCAACAACTAGGGATCCTCTACTTAGTTTCCATGCCCCTTTCACATAATGTATTATAAAATTTTTCATCATCAAACTTGCCTGCTGAATTGAGATGTAATATCCTGAATTTTGTTCGAATTAATTTAATATTAATTATGATTTTAGATAATTTAGGTATGATAAAAATTAATTAACTATTATAAAATTTAAACAGATATTTTGATTAATTGGGTTGGCATGTATTTGTACTATTATCCGAATATCGATTTGGATTTTAGAATAAAAAAATAAAATAATAATAATTATCATTATATATATAAAGAAAACAAAAAAAAAATAGGAAAAAAGAAAGGATAATAACAGTGCAAAGGGATTGGGAGTGAGAGAAGCAAGGGAGGAGGAGAGGACTCTAGCGCCGCCATTCACGGTGTGCGACGGAGGAGAGAAGAGGAGGTAGGTCATTGGCTACCTACCTGGTTTATATTTACAATAATAAATATAATTGTATAACTCATTATAATAAATGAGTTCGAATAATAAAAGAGTATATAACAAATAGAAAAGAAACGCAACTCATAAAATGTCGTTATTAACTTCAAGAACAACGTAATCAATGTTGGTAAATGAAATTTGATTCAAATTTAATTGAATGAGCAAATCTTCCTCTTCTATCTTTTATCTCTTTTATCTTCATTTTCTCATTTTGCCGGCACTACAATCTCTAAAAAATTACAAAGTGTAATAATAAAAATGATATCAGGGCTTTTATATCAAGAACGGCGCTCAAATGTCTATCCAGTGTCCATCGTGCATAAGTTTATTATGCAATCATCGCACGAGTACTTTTCGAGCTCACATCAGGTACTTAGCAATTTAGACAAATTTCGCTCGTACAGCATTTGGGTGCTCTTCAGGCGGCCCCAATATGGCTAATCTGCGCATGTATGTCCCACAAGCACCATT
>JAOVVI020017835.1:0-10508 GCA_028571085.2 Nepenthes alata | reverse complement strand
TGAGGAATGGGCACTGACAAAGGGCGACTGAAAGCCGCCGAGCACCCAAAATGTGCAAGTGATCAAGCATGTATGGTAGCGAGAGGGCCCTACGGCCCTTGAGTCATACCCTTTCAAAGCAGTAAAGAGAAAAATCAATGACACGAGATGAAAGGCAAAAATGAACACTTTTCTTCATTGAAGTGTTATTTACAAAGTACAAGGCTTGTATCAGTACAAGTATAAAAGAAAAAGAAATAAAGCAAAGTACAAGAGGTAACAGAAGAGCGGCGCCTCCGAGAAAGATCGGCCCTGAGCATAGCTGCACATCACCTCATTCTGGTCACATCTACCTCGACGCCGATTCCCCTCCCCGAGGAATGGAGTGGATGCTGATCCCTTGCTCCTAGCGAGATAGGCACCGTCACAGCGAAGGAAAGGCATCAATCAAAAGTCCCACTAGAGCCATGCATGCAACCCCTGCATCCCAATGGAACTTCGGGACTCACCTCCACTTTCAGGCAGCACAGATGAATGGTCAGCCGCAATAAGAGATGGCAACGACATGCTTTTGAGGGAACGGATCCCCCGAATTAGCATGCTGGCCTTACAATGCTCCCCCTATGGCTGAGAGCCTTGGCTAGCCGGAGAGGAGGCACATGACAATTGCAGAGTAGGCGAGCCACCTTTGTTACAACGAGGAAGCATCCACGAGAAAGGCATGACGACAGGCTTCAAAAGCGACTACAAATCTCCCGTAGATCCATCCGATTCCTTTGCAAAACTCCACAGGGCGCAAGACAAGCCAATGACTCCGCATTGCTTCACCAACGAAGGGATAAGTATGAGTCAGCCAAGCTGGGAACTCCTCAATTTATAGTTGCGCAAAGGACCAACGAGCTCCCAAAGAGGCGTGCCACCCGATGGCTATCAATCATAAAACAGGAAAGTCATTAATGCGGCGCCGATTTGCAGGCACCGATTCTTTCCCAACATAGCACCGACTCCCTGCGGCGCCTCTAAAAGGCTGCATATTTGCATGGGAAAGGAGCGACGCCCCTGAGGATTGAAGACCAGCAACATGACCCACCTTTGACATGCCAGACCTCGATAATGGGCCGTCCCCAAGCATGGAGAGCTAGTGATGGGTCAAGCGTGGAACTGGGCCAAAATCGATGAAGCCTAAGAAGGCAGATCCGATCAACAGAAGGGCCCAACTTAGCGACGACGTCCTAAGAGATTTAGAAGCCCGGTCCACTTGGAGCCCCAGACACGTAGCTAATTAGCATCGTGGGTGGCCCTACAGAGGCGACTATAGACGGCCGGCACAGGAAGTGCCAGCTTAGAAGATGCCAGCCAATGGGAGATGAGATCAACGCGGACAAGCCATAGCACACGTCGCCCCAATAGCCACTTAGCCAATGTAAGTAAAGTCAACAGGCATGCGTTGGTTATTCCTGGCAAAGGTCTCCTCGCCTCCACAAGGAGATAACCGATACCGCTGGCCACCGCCAGTGATCAGTAGTTGACAAATCCCGATAGGCCTCTTATCGGAGATCATAGCTCCAAAAGCCTCCTCAAAGGAGCCTATAAATATTCTGTCTAGCAGCAGAGAGAGGGGACGATCTGATTCCACCTCCATAAATTTCTTAAGCGGTGACCTGAGATCAAGAGTGTCAATTTGGGCATTTAGCACTAAAAGCAATGAGAAGAAAGAATCAGCTCTCTTCTCTCGAACCATCGCCTCCCTGCAACGACGATAGTGAGCCACCCTTGCAGTGCATTAAAGGAGCACAAGCTTCCTTCCCACATCCCACGCACTCCCCTTATTTTCACATTCTTGCATCATCATCACGTTTACATTCAGGCGTGCATCTTTCCGTTCTTTAGAAAAGATTTCTGATTTAAACGTTGAAGTGTTTACAGTAGGATGACCTTTTACTTTTCTCTGACCTCTTATTTGTAATTTGTATTACGCATGGCTCAGGTTGAGAGATACGGAGACTGGACCCGTTCATGATCTGACCTAAGTGAGAAATTTGAAGGTTTCTTAATCCGCACGAGAATCTGAACCTAAGGACGTATTAGTATCTATTCAATTTTATCTGGTTTCATTTTTATTATATTCAATTAATAAATAATTCTTAATATTAAAATTAAATTAGTTATGGTCACCTAAAAATTTTGAAGTGTTACCCCATATTATTTTGCAGTTCTAGGAAATTGAAAATTGGACTTTAAATAAAAATTGGAATTATGTTTCAAATTTTTATTTTAATTTTAAATTCTAAAGCCTATATTCTCGTACCCAAACCAGGCTTAGGGATGTTGAAAAGAAAATAAGTACTAAAAAAAGGGGGGGTAATATTTAATTCTCTAAAGTTTAAACGAAACTAAAACTTAATTCCAAAAATTTATATTGTAAAAAAACAGAATTATTAGGTGTACAACTATTTTATACAGGTAGAAATTTTTTTTAAAAAAATAAGAAAATAAAAAAGGAAGTGACTGTTTTTAGAGAGAGAGAGAGAGAGAGAGAGAAAGCTGATCGTGAAAAAAATTACATACGAACTTAAATAAATGTAATTTGTTTATTAAAAAATCAGCATTTCGGGAGACCAGTGGCCTGTACTTGCTAGGATTATTGCTAGTCATGGATGCGGCGCACTAACGCGGGCAGTTCTTGGTCTTCAGAGGATAACGGAGGAAAGGGGGTCATTTCATGAATACAAAAATATCAACCATTTAAACGTCAAAGTCGCGCAGCCAAAAGAAAATATGTACCAGAGAGTTGCTCTTTGCTGCAGGGTTCGGCTCAACAACTCACCGTCTCTATGAGGTAAGCGAGTTTTTTTTTCTCTATCTAATCGACGAGCCTTGGCCATAAATATCAGTTGCAAAGCCTCTCAGCACGTCGATGTCCGTCGCAGTTTGAGATTCCGAGTTAATAACTTCTTCCATGTGATGATTATTGGAGTATATGCGTTGCTTTCATTTGGATATCAGTTGTATATTTGGTGTCTTCTCGAATCGTCTGTTGAGTTGTTTTTTTCTGATATGGTTTGAAGCTTTAATTATGATCACTGTTGTAACAAGATTATGGTTCTGGAGTGTTTTGTATTTTTGGGTTTTTCTTATGACAGAGATCTCCTCGCCCCCCTCTCAAATGACTGCGATACACTGGTGCAGATGTGTTTCTGGAGTTCTGGTATTTGGGTTTTGGGACTGATTGGTTGGTTGACAAAAAATGCGGGACTGATACCACAAAGCCCATAGGGTTTTTGGTTTCTGGGTTTTTACATTACTTGGAGGAGTTTGCATTTTTGAATTTAGGGACTAAGTTTACTTGTGCTACTTAAGTTTATTTGTGCTACTGATTATTTATTCCATTGATTCATTCAAAGACTACAACTCGGTGTCAATCTGCGTTAATTGAATATGAATTGTTCAATACAAATGAGGGGCTTTTCATCACCTTTTTGTTCAAGGGATCGATGAACATTTTCTTTTATGGTACTTGATGTTGACAATTTAAGCAAAGCTGAAAGTTGATTAAGTTGATTTTGGATAGTTAATATTGGTGGAAGTACGGGTGGAAATGGATCCTTGGCTTGTTGCTGCAGCAGCTGGTGCTGGATGCTTAGCTAAGTACTGGCAGAGCCTTTCACGGGATAGAGAGGGTTTATCAGGGTTTGCTTCTAGAAGCAAGATTGCTGCAAAAACAGGATCTTCTTCATTGATAGGACAGATTCTTGACAACACCTTCTCCTTTCAGATGGAAAGAAAACCACAGCAGCAGATTCTTACTGAAATAGAAAATGAGAATCTTTCAGATGGAAGATTTGTGGAAACGACACAGTTATATAAACATTTATCAGAAGAAGTGGCCTCTACAAGTGCAGCAGAGGATGAGCAGCAAGAATTTGTGAGGAAGCCTCAGCAGTATAAATTGCTTTCTTCATCAATTTTGCAGCCAGTTGTTCCTAAATATGAAAACAACCAAGAATATGGTGATGGGATCAGATGGGATGGTCATGTTGGCGGTACTATTGGTGAGACACTGGAGCAATCTACTTGGGAAATGGACACTTTGAGTGGTTTTGGGAAGGGTCGTAGTTCTCTCAGAAGCAGATGTAACCATTTGCAATCCCTGAAGCCTCTTAATTCTCTTGAGATCTGTCTCATGGCTCAACTGTACAAGGAACATGCTGAAATGGAGTATGTGCTTGGTCCCAATCCATCATCAAAACCAACATTGAGGCCATTTTATGTCAGTGATGGGAGTCAAATAATTAGCAAAGCAAGTCTTGATTCTTACTTTGTACAGATTGGAGATGAAAGGGATAAACTGCAGAAAGAAGTGCATCCAGAAGCAAATGAGAAAGCGGTTGAGATTCCTCATATATCAAAAATTTGGTCAGCTAAGGGCTTAAAAAAGCAGCACCTTGGGAAAGGAAAGGACCTGATTGGAAAACTAAGTAGTTCGGAGCAATTGATCAATGAAATGCAGTTCCAGACACAAGGTGGTGTGATTTATATTTTCTTTTGTAAGTTTGTATAGCTTCTATGTTAAATGTTATTTATTTTACAGATGAAATAAATTTGGCTGTTTAACTTTTTTGGATTTTCAAGATTGTTCCTGTTGCACTGGATTTTCAAGATTCCAAAATGGAATCTGGTGGTAAATCAATAGTCCAAAGAAATAGACCAGTATGCTAGGTGTTGCAGACTAAATATTGGAGAAGAATATAAGTTTTAATTTAATGTTTGAGAAGCAGTGGAAAGCCTGAATTGGATGTTAGTGGATGTGGAAAAGGCCAAAATTATAAGCACATCTGTAGAATTAGGGTACAAGAAGTCAAATATGTACTAAAAGAATGATGGAAATTGCACAGCATTATATGGCCTTTCCATTGAAGATTGGAAATGTTTAGTAGATCACTATGCTTATCTGGTTTATTAAATAGCTTATAAGAACTAGAAGAAAGGCATGTGAATTGCAAAAAGGAACTTCAGTATTAAGATTCAAATAGGATGATCCAAATGATGCTAAAAGGAACAAAATCATTGAATAGTACAAGGAAAGTATGGCAAATAGTAAGAGAACAAAGAAGTAGAGGAATAAATTTGTTTGAAAATCATGCATAGTTTTTATACTGTTGGGACTTGGTACTGAAATATTAAAATATAATGTAGAATGATGACAATTGTGATAAATATTATGGAACAAAATCATTTAGTAAGACAAGGAAAGTATGGGAAAATAGTACTTGAACAAATACTAAAAGTATGGGAAATAGTTACTGAACAAAGACTAAATAGAGAAATGATGATCTTTGAAAATATATTTGGCTTTATATCAGGAAGATGAACCCCTAAAGTTGTTGTATATATATTTGAAGATGTCACTAAAATAGATGTAGGGAAGAAATGTAGTTTGCACTTAGTTTTATTGATCTTTTCACTGCTTCTAATAGGATTATTGGCTAAGTTTTAAGTGTTTTATTAACATAAAAGAGTAGATGGTGGAGAATTTGGAGATATAGATTCATTAAAATATGTATGATGGGTAAGTCAGAAATTTGTAAGATGGAAAACCAGGGCTTTTTAGAATATGGTAAGTCTATATCAGCGATTGCATTGTTTTCTTATGTATCTTCTTTTGTTGCACATGAATTTGCTAGGCATGTTCATGATGAGGTTCCTCTATATTGTATGCGGATGGCATTAATTTGATACATGAGTTGAGGACTGGAGTAATGAAATCAAAATTATGAGAAGTTGTAAAGCTAAGGGTTTGAGGTAAGTATAGCAGAATACATGATGTGTAATTTGTGTAATACTACTTTGGAATAAAGAATACCTTTAACATAATGATCAAGAATTTCTTTAAAACAAATGAAAACTCCTCAAGTATTGGATTCCAAAGAATAATGAGATGAATTACATAAAATTTTGAAGTTATGATTTTTTTCATCCTTCATATCTAGTTATCTATAAGGTGACATGTAGGGTTTCAGCTAGTTAGTCAAAATAAGATATTAAAAAAATGTGCAAAAAATTAGTATAGAAGAACTAAGGGGATTGTTAATGTGTGATGGATGCATCTCTAAGATATGAACACTTCACTGGCAAGTTAGAAGACACCTATAGAAGAAAAGATGTGAGTCGACTTTTAAGATTGTCTTAATATTTAAAATATCATTTAGATCATGCACTGGTGGGAAAACATAGAACAAGGTATGAAAAAAGGAATTTACTCAATTCACTGTTTGGAGGATGCTGCCTTAAGCAAAGTGGAAATGTGGAACATGATCCATGTGGACAAGCCGGCAT
Source organism: Nepenthes alata (assembly GCA_028571085.2). NCBI lineage: Eukaryota > Viridiplantae > Streptophyta > Magnoliopsida > Caryophyllales > Nepenthaceae > Nepenthes > Nepenthes alata. Next base: position 4,193 of record JAOVVI020017835.1, on the reverse strand, counting down.
AGTGGAATGTAAGGCGGCAGTGTTGTTCTCATTGATTTTGCAGCTACTGTTGTTATATGAAGGGATCATGGCATCAAGCATTATGGTGTAAAGGAGATTTTATATCCTTAAACAAATATTCCGTGGTTAATGGCTTTGCTGTTCTTGAAGTTGAGTTGCAAGTCTAAAATTTGTGCACTGGTGGATGGTATGGTTCATGTCACAATAAGGTAATATGATATGTTTGTCAGAAATAATGGAAGTTTTGATATAAATAATGTCTTACGTATGTGTTTGTCCATAGTTACACATAGGCTGATGACCATAGAAAATCACTTCAAATACTTGCAAAATGATACTGTCAGATTCAGATTCTTTTCCTCTGTTGTTGTGCTGGGCCTTACGGGAGCTTTATGAAAGCTCAGGAGCTCAAATGCATTTTAGTCTTTTTGTTTGACTTTTTGCTCATAGTTTAGGGCTGATTAAAATAACATGCCACCTTCCTCTTATTTTTGTTTTTCAGTTGTATATCTTTTTTTTCTTTTTTCTTTCTCTTCTTTTATTTTTCTTTTGGGATGGTGCGACAACTTTGGGAAGGATGGAAATTCCCTCAAGTATGATTTGAAAGGAAAATTGATTCTACAAGATAATAGATCTTAAGAAACAACATAGTCAGCTGCATGTGAGGATTTAGGGTAGTTAAATTCTCATGTTATATTTGAGATCCTTTGTTAACTCTCAATGTGATGTTTCTTTTATGTTTTCAGGCTTCACAACCGTGTGTTTTGATTTCAAATTCTTTCAGGATCATTGAGTGGGGTTGTTCTCTTTTGTCTTGGGATTTCTATTGGCGTAGTATCTAATATCCTAGCTAATAAAATGGAGATGGAAAAATTGAAAGAGTTATTGAAGCAAACTGAAAATTTGGTTCAAGATCTTCAGGAAGAACTTGAGATGAAAGACTCATTGACTCTCAAAGAGCTAGTTAATGAGAATGACTCCTCATTGGATGCTCATGACAGTTCCATCAACAACAGAAGGACAATTGCTCATTCTACTCAATCAAATTCAAATGAAGCTGTAAAATATTCTGGTGGTGAATCAGAGGCTCAGAAGACAGATGAAAACCTAGAATCAATGTATAAAATTGAAGCAGAACTTGAAGCTGAACTGGAAAGATTGGAGCTAAACATGAAAGAATCTTCATTGCATGGATTGTTGGATATTGTCAAGGTAATCTGTTCCTTTGATTTCTTTTTCCCATTAATTCTCATCACATAATTTATTATAATAAATGTAACTTGGTGTTGGTAATGTGGCGACCTGAACTCAGAATGCTCAAACCTTGCTCAGATTGACCACACGGAACCTCAATTATAATTCAATACTATAATAAGAGCTTATAAATGAAGCATCAATACTAACTGTCCATATCCTCATGTATACCGAGGTAAAAGTCTAGGTACATTCAAAACTTTAAGGGACACAGCCCTGAAAACAAATATCCATCTATTGTCTAGGAAAGCAAATAGAACTTCCCCAACTCACAATCATAAAAGCTACTAGACTCCAGGATTGCCTCTACTTGGTAGCTCAACAACAAATGCATGAACTCTGGCCAATGCTACGTTACTACTCTAATCTAGAACTAACACAATGTAAAAGTGAATTAAATGCCCAACAAATGATAATAATCAATAACACATAATAATCATTAATCATCTTGTATAAACAATATCAAGATATATAAAAGCAACAACAATATAAAGCTCGACAATAAACTCTATCCAGGACTATACAACTCATCGTAACTACGACTCAAAGTAACAGCTAGAATACCTCCCATCGGACCCGTATAGCATAAAGACAAAAGGATTCCACAAAATTTAGATTTTAATAAAGATATAGGTTCCACTAAACTTGCCACATTTACCACAAGAGATATTTAACAACCTCCTTGAATCTTGTAAGGATTGAATTTTATAGTTATAATAATTATGCTAACATTCACCCTAGAATGCAACTGCAGCGCAAATTAAGTCAATGGATCGGCGCAAATTTAATCGATGAACCCGGTTAGCAATCAAATTTATTTCGGTTGGCAAGAAGCCAGCTCGGTTGCTAAATTTTTAATCGGTTAGTAACCGAATTCACTTCGATTGATAAGAAGGCACTCGGGCAGCAGCAGAATGTAGCAGCTCAGCAGGACAACAACATCAGCAACATGGTATACGGGTAGCATGAGTTATAATAAATTGGAGGACAACCAAAGGGGAAGCTGCACGGCACACTTAGCCAACTAAGAATAATATAAGAGCAGCATACAAGCTGCTTACTTCAGCAACAGCAGTTCGGGCAGCAGCAGGGCAGCTGAAATCTCCATGGGAAGCAGGTGAAGCAGGCAGCACAAATCAGCTTATTCGAAGCTAATCACACAGCAACACCAGGCAACACTTCAAGAAGCCAAATTAGGAGATGAATCAGCACAAATCCTGGGACACTAGTCTGAAATTAGGAGCCTGATGGGGGATTTGTTGGCAACAGCTGCTTCAAACAAAGATGGCTCAGCAATTTACCCCTAAATCTATATAAGGCCACGTGAGGGAGTGGAAGAGCAAAAGGAAAATAAGAGAAAGAAGAAAAAACCGGGAGATAGAAGAAAAGTGAGGAAAGGAAGGAAAAAAACGAAAGCAAGGGGAAGGAATTCAGCTGAAATTTGGCAAGTGCATCATAAGTCCTTCCTTCCTTGGTGTTAATTCTTGCTAGTTTTTCTTCAAGTATTGTTGCTCCAATACTTAATTCCTTATTCTATTAAACTACTGCTACTATTTCATCATTTTATCATAGGTAGAAATTAATTGGAAGGTGGCAAATAGGCTGATTGATTACTGTATGCTTAATCTAAATTTTCAGCAGCCTGAACCGGCTGCTAAAAATCAACTAAACAGGCTACCAACCAGCCACCAAACCGGCTCAAAATCAGTAACCAAGTAGCTAAGCCTCCTACTAATGCTGTAAAATTTCAGCCCATGAAAATGGATTGAACTGGCCCCTGAACAGGTGACCAAATCGGTTGCGGCATCCTTGTTGATGCTGAGACATTCAGCTTATGAGAAATTAGCTGAACCGGCCTTGAACTGGCAACCAAACCACCCGGAGCATTATGTATGATGATGCCAAAATTCTAACCTATAAAGAATGAGCTGAACCGGCCTTGAACCGGCCACCAAACCAGTAGCTGAACTGGCCGTAGTATCAAATGTTGACGCTGAATCTTAAGTTATAAATTTGTCCAGAACTAGTCGAAATATCAGCCTGAACTAGCCATGAACAGGCTGATTTCCGGATACCAAGTCCTTTAGCTGTAGGAAGAGTCCTTGAACCGGTCATGAACTTGCCTTGAACTGGCCATAAAATTTCCAACAGAACCGGCTAAATTCCATTGCCGATGTTGAGGTTGTAGGCGGTAGAAGTCAGCCCTGAACCGGCCACTAAATAAGCCATTGAACCAGATGAAATATGATTATTGAAGTTGGAATTTTCAGCTGGAGAAATTGAGTATGAACTGCCCTGAACAAGCCTTAAACCGACAACAAAATTCATCAAGTGTTGATGATGGAATTCGGCTGGTAGAACCGGCTACTAAACCAGGTTGAACCAGCCCTTAAATCAGTACAAACTGGCTTGTTGATGCTGAAATTCAGTGGTAAAAATAAGCATGGACTAACCCTTTAAATCAGCCATTAAATCGACCTTGAACCGGTAGCTGAATCATCAAGTAATTATGCTGAAATTATAGTAAAGAATTTAACCCGAGCTAGCCTTGAACCAACAACTGAACCGACGGCCGAATCGGTTGAATGTATCACATGTTAACTCTGAATTTAAAGTTAAAGCTACTAAACCGATCAATCCATTTGATTTCCTTTAAGACTGACGATTCATTACTAATTATCGCATCTTATAATTTGTATATTTCGATATTATGAAAGGTTTAACTGGAATCTTTGCTAAGTCTCAAGAAGTATGATTATTTTTCTTTCAGAGTGGAGAAGACTAAGAAGAAGAATTAAGAATAAGTATAGAGCTTCCATAAGAAATTTTGAAAAAGTAATTAAGAAACCGGACTAAGAAATTATTTTAAAGGGTAATATTTCCTAACTTACTTTACGATATGATAGTGAAAATTTGAGGATTGTCTCTTACTGTGGGGG
>JAOVVI020017834.1:0-10509 GCA_028571085.2 Nepenthes alata | reverse complement strand
TAAAAAGGCTTTTCACAGGCCTGGCTTACTTGGGCCCACGCTCAAACAGGCGATTAGCAACAGCTCTTTTCCTAACCCTACGCCTTCCATGATTCCAACCAACTCCAAAAAAATGACGTCGACAAGATCGGCGTCTTTCACATAATGAATGTGCCAGATCTACCCAATTCGTACCAAGTGGAGCCTTCTGACGATAATGTACTTGAAAGGAAAGCATGAAATTTGGAAAGCCGCTGCCCGTCAGAGAAAAAAACGATCCCAACTAATTAGGCAACGCGTGCCTTCCTCTTAAGAAATGCCGACTAAATATGACACAAGGAATCACACCTTCCAACCAAGAAAGATCACCCAGCCGCCATTAAAAAGGGCCCTAGGGTCTTCGCTCAGGGCACGCGAACATCCACTCACACAACACCTGCTACTATGCTCTCAACTATATATCCTAGAACAATTTCACACACACTCTCTCTACGAAGCTTCCTAACAGGCTAAGAGAAAAAACACAAATCAAAAAGGCATACATGCGCTCTTCCTGTTGACCGACGCCTACTACCTTCACCCACCATCCAGATTCAAGAGACGACATTACATCTCTTTCATCTGAAAATCCACACACTCTCATACTCACATTCTCAACTCTCGTTTTGAGTTACCTTCCAATATTTCAAAGGCTGTTTATTGACTTGAACGTTGGAGTATTTTCAGTGGGATAATTTTTTACCTACACACTGACCTCCTGTTTGTTTTAGTGGTGTGCAGGATCTAAACTCAGTGAACGGAGTCGAAATCAGGACAAGCAGATCAGCCCGAATCTGTTTGAAGTTCAGATCTAAGGACCATCATTGGCGCCATCTGTGAGAAACGCTTACAAAAAGCCAAGCACAATTCCTCACAACGCTGTCTTTTCACTGCTAGACTCATCTATAATGGTGAATACGAGAACCCGAGCTAGCGATCCTGCTAGAGACGCCACTTCTCCCGACCAGGACCATACTGTTGGTACCATGGTCAACGGGACGATGGGCAGGGAGACTGTACCTTTCTTTCAACGACTGATAGAGTAGATGCAGACCAACAACCGTTTGCTCCAAATACTCTACTCTCGATAAGAGCAGCCACAGCACGGCGCTCCGCTAGCAGCCGTCCCAACGTCGGCCACCGAAAAAGGTGGCGAGAGGAAAAAGAAACTAGCCAAAAGGCCTAAGAGGTCGACGAATAATCAAATCCAAACCTCCTCATGCACTCCAGGACAGAACAGGCCTTATGAGCGCTCTGGGAGCACAACGCCGGGGGAAAGTCCAGAAAGAAGAAAGTTTTGATACTCTCGGGCGAAAAATAGAAACTCAGTCTAGGAGCGAGTCTCTAGAACTGTCAGGTCCGCTGGAGGCAGTAGCCGGCTGGCTACTGGACCCTCCGGGGACAAAATAAAGTTGAGGGCTTACCTTAACTCTAAGAGACATGCCAACGCTGGTTGTGCGGATCCACTGGTGGATAAGATTTGGAACCACGTGTTTAAGGACGATGAGCACGCTCTTGACTTTGACATATCTCATTTCATAGCAAAGATCCTAAATCATCCATTGCCCACTAAATTCAAGATGCCTTCCATTAACTCATACGATGGGAGCAGTGATCTAGTTGACCATTTGGATCATTTTTATACCAATTTGAGTCTACAAGGGTTGGAAGACTTAGCAATGTGATGCTGCTTCCCATTCACGCTGAAGGGAGATGCCCGTATCTGGTTTCATCACCTCCCTTCAGGCACCATCAGTAGCTTTCGGGAGCTCACAGATATCTTCCTAGCTCAGTATGTCTCGAGCTGATGGAAAGAGAAGCAGCCGTGCCACATCTTTCACATCAAGCAGAAGTCAGGAGAGAACCCACGAAGATTTTCTGGACCGCTTTGTGGCAGAGGCCAGGCAGATTTTTCGGATCACGAAAGAGATGAAATTGAAAAGTTTCATCTCCGCGCTGACCTACGATGACTTCTTTAAGCACCTGGCCCACAAAAATTCCCAGACCTTTCGGGAGGGGGAGTCAATCACCCGGACCTACGCAACGGCAAAGGAGGCCAACGAAAAAAAACGTCCAAAATGGATAAATCAGCCTCACTCATTCCCTAAAAAGGAAAAAAAATACAGCGGTAGTGATCACTCCCGCTGAAAACAGCACAGAACTGGGCTGCCAGAACGTAGAGATTACGGGCCTACCAGCTTTATGCCTCTTACGAACACGCACTCAAATGTCCTTAGGTAGATCTACGGGAAAAAATTCCTGAAGTGGCCAAAACCACTGAAGAAGGACACTAGGAACCAGTCAAAGTACTGTGATTTCCATCACTCTGCTGGACCTTCTACTGAAGATTGCAACATTGTATAGGGAGATTGAGGAGCTGATTCGCAGGGGCCACCTCACCAAGTTTGTCAAGGGCCCTGGGCAGAATTTTGAAGCATCTGGCAGAAAAGGGCAGGAGCCATCTTCTCCCAAAAATCGGGTTACGGCAAGGGTGGTTAATATAGTCACCATCCGACCTGCTAAAAATCCAACCAACGACAATGAGTAGCAAACTAGGAGGAAGAAGCAGTGAACGACGGACAACATAATTAGCTTCAATGATAATGATTTGACTCACGTAATGTCCCCCATGCTGGTCCCTTGTTGTATCCGTGCTCGTTTCAAACGGTAGTGTCGACTACCAGTTAAAACGAGTGTTTATTGATAATATTAGTTCAAAAGGATTTACTTTACTTAGATGCATGCTTTAAATTAGGCTTAAAAAGAACCAATTAAAATCTATTGAGAGCCCATTGTATGGCCTTAACAACGAGCAAGTACCCGTCCAATGGACAATCCAGTTAGAGGTTACTTTGGGCATGCATAAAAAAATAGCGAGTCGAACGCTCACCTTCTTAGTAGTCGACCTATCTTCTGTTTATAATGCTATACTAGGCAGACCGTACTTAACAACGTTTGGGGCAGTCATCTCGATTTCACACCTCAAGATAAAATTTCCAACACCTTACGGTGTAGGAGAGGTGTTAGGCGACCAAGTTACTGGACGGACATGTTACATGTCTTAAATTGCCCCTAGCAGCAGCACTAGAACGGTTGAAAAACTCGATCATTGAGATGAGACAACCCTGTAGCAAGCGCAGTCCGATAAAGCCACAGACCTAGTCTCACTGAACCCGGAGGAACCAAAAAGGTGTGTATAGATCAGCGGCTCACTCGTCAGAATACTGTGCGATGAATTGCTCATGTTCCTGTGATGGAACGCTGATATTTTTGCGTGGACTCCAACAGACATGCCTAGGATTCCAGTTGAGGTGATGGTTTACAAGTTGGGGCTCATTCCTGGTCGAAAGCCTGTCAGGCAGAAGCGGATAAACTACTTCGTGAAAAAGTTAATCGCTATCCGGGAGGAGGCGAAGAAATTGCTAGATGCAGGATTTATTAGAGAAGTCCACTACCCCGATTGACTCTCTAACGTCGTCTTGGAGAAGAAAAGTAATGAAAAATGGGGGATGTGCGTCAATTTTACCGACGTTAACAAATCCTGCCCAAAGGATAATTTTTTCTTACCCAGGATCGGCTTGCTGGTTGACTCGACAGTCAGACATGAGCTGCTAAGCTTCACGGACACCTATTCGGGTTACAATCAGATCCGGATGAGTCTGAAAGATGATGAGCATACCTCGTTTATGATGGATCAGGGTACCTACTGCTACAAAGTGATGCCTTTCGGACTGAAAAATGCTGGAGTAACCTATCAACAACCGGTCAACAAGATATTTAAAAAACATATCGGTCGCAACATGGAGGCCTACGTCGATGACATGCTCGTCAAGAGTAACGTCACCGGTGACCACATCCGCGACCTAGCAAAGTCGTTTGAGATGCTCCGCACATATCGCATGAAGCTGAACCCGGCTAAGTGTGTCTTCGGGGTAGCCTTTGGTAAATTATTGGGTTTCATCGTCTCCCAACGGGAGATTGAGGCAAACCTAGAGAAGATTAAGGCCCTCGTAGACATGGCTCCCCCGCGAAGCATAAAGGACATCTAGCAATTGACTCGACAGCTAGCAGCATTGTCCCACTTCATCGCAAAGTCTGGCGACAAGTACCAGCCTTTCTTTAATGCCCTAAGAGGGACAAAATCCAACGGGTTTCAATGGACAGCAGATTGTCAGACAGCCTTCGATAAATTGAAGCAGTATATGGCCAGCCCATCATTGCTAGTGTCGCCCAAGGGCAGAGAAGAGCTGTATCTTTACCTGGTGGTGTCAGAGATATGACTCAGTTTCGTCCTCGTACACTAGGACTCCGACACTCAACCGCCGGTCTACTATGTGAGTAAAATATTAACCGGCCGAGAGACCCACTACTCACGTGCAGAAAAGCTGGCTTTAGCACTTATATTCTCTGCGCGAAAGTTAAGGCCATACTTTCACACGCAACGTGTAGTGGTCCTCACTGACCAGCCGCTGAAAAATATACTCCAGAAATTTAACATTTCTGGACGGTTGGTAGTCGGCTATCGAGTTAGGCGAGTTCAACATCAAATTTCGGCCCAAAACTGCTATAAAAGCGCAGGCTCTAGCCGACTTTATTGTTGAGACCATGACCCCAGTTTTTGAAGAACAACACGCCAAAAGTGCAGTACAGCTTGACGGAGTTTCAGAATGGGTATTCCACGTAGACGGATCGTCTACGGATGCCAGCAGTGGCGCTGGAGTGGTCCTTACGACCCTAGCTGGGTTTGAGGTGAAGTATTCCCTCAAACTCGATTTCCCAGCAACCAACAACGTTGCCGAATATAAAATCTTGTTAACCGGATTACGATTAGTAAATGAGTGCTCTGCTAAGAGGTTGGCGGTCTACAACGACTCCGAACTGATTGTAAACTAGGTTAACGGAGATTTTGAGGTAAGCAACCCTAACCTGGCCAAGTACTTGGCAAAGGTGAGGGAGGCTGCCCAGGGTTTCGACAAACTAACACTGATTCATGTTTTCAGAACTGAAAATTGGAAGGAAGACCAGTTGGCTAGAGCCGTTGCAGCCGAAAATCTAGAACAGTACTCAATGAACACGAGGAAAATTTTAAACGTTCCCAGCATGGAGAAGTAGGAGGCAATGTAAATTTTCAAAGTAAAAAACTGGATGACGCCCTACATTAGCTATCTGGCTGACGGATCATTGCCAGAAGACACAGAGAAGGCTAAAGAAATCAAAAAGACAGCGGCTGGTATACAGTGGTTGATAGGCGGCTCTATTACCGTGGTTACTTAACCCCATACCTCAGATGCCTAACTCTCGAAAAGGCTGACTACACCTTGGGCGAAGTGCACTTCTGGATTTGCAGAGCACATGTTGGCGGAAAAAACATAGCCTTTAAGATTATACAACAAGGCTACTACTAGCTCTCGATGAAAAACGACGCACTAGAATTTGTAAAGAAGTGTAAAAGCTGCCAGCTTTATAGTAACCTTCACAGCCAGCCGTCAGCTGACCTGAAGATACTTAGGCCCCTTAGCCCTTCATGCAATAGGGGCTCGATATTCTCAGCAAATTTTCCATTGTCACAGGGCAAATAAAGTTTATCATCGTGGGCATCGACTACTTCACCAAGTGTGTTGAGGTCATCCCACTCGCAAAAATTATCGGACACAACGCTCTTGAATTCCTTCGCCATAATATTATTTGATGATTTGGCATCCTAAAGGTCATCGTGACTGACAACGAGACCCAATTTTCAGAAAAAAATACTTCACCAAGTATTACACCAGCATTGGTATCAAGTTGGTCTACACTTTGGTAGCATACCCTCAAGCGAATGGATAGGTGGATGTCACGAACTAAACGCTACTCCACGGGCTAAAGACCAAGCTGGAAGACACAGGGGCTCTTGGGTAGATGAGCTCCCCTCAGTCCTCTGGTCTTACCGGACAACCCCAAAAGAACCAACGCGTGAGACACCTTCAGTCTCTGTTACGGGACTAAAGCGGTAATCCCGATTAAAATCGGGCTCCCAAGTCTTAGGGTGGAATCATTCAACCCACTGGATAACTCCCAGAAAATTAGGGAACACCTAGACTTGTTGGAGGAAGCCCACGACGTTGCCAGAATACGGGCAGCAGCCTACCAAAATCGAATTGTCCGATACTACAATAAAAAGATAAATGCGCGATAATTCGATGTTGGGGACCTGGTCCTACGAGGTGTCGTGGCCACAGGCAAGCTGGCCGACCACAACAACCTCTTCCCTAATTGGGAAGGATCTTTCCTAGTCTCCGCTATCCTGCAAAATGGAGCGTACAAGCTCTAGAACCAGGACTGAAAGTTAGTCCAACAAACGTGGAACGCGATCCACCTCAAACGCTACTTCCAATAACGGACCCAGGTATGTATTTGCATCATTGTGTGTACGCATTCACCTTCTTATTTTAATTTGTCAAAATGAGTGTTTCCTTAGCATATTGCCTTCCCTTTCCCGTGTGCATGTATATATATGTGTTTGCTTTGTAGGTTGCCTGACCTAGTCTGCCCCTTAGCCGGGAGGGTCTTCACCATCTCGTTACTAAACCTTGGTCATCCAGGCGGCCCATAAGTGGTCAAACATGAACATTGGTCATCCGAGTTATCCATTAGCGGTTGTATTTAAATCCTGGTCATCCAGGTGGCCAATAAGTGGTATAGTATGAATATCGGTTATCCGAGTGGCCAATTAGTGGTCGTATTAAATCCTAGTTATCCAGGCGGCCCATAGGAGGTCGAATCTAAATCTTGGTCTTCCAAGTAGTCCGTTAGCGGTTAAAATCTTAGGGGGCTAGCGCAGCATACGCGACGACCTCCTCCATGAGGAGATAGCAAGGTCAGTCAATGATGGTCGAAGGGAGAAAGACTCTTCTCCAAGGCTGGCCGCCTAAATCAGCACTTAGGCAGTGCCACCAGGCTTCACTTACAAGCCACCACTACTAGACCGGCTAACACGCACATAGCCACCTACAAAAAAAAGCTTAAGGATTTCACTCATTTGGCAGCAATGTAATGGCCGCTAGCCAACTGAGTTGGCCGTCCAATACAATAAATACACAAGCATAAAGAAGTAAGAAGAAATAGACATAAAGTGGAAAAAATCTCATTTTATTGCTTTCAAATTTATTACATTATACATAATACAAAGGGAAGGTTAAAAATCAACAAAATGCTAGGGAGGAGGCGGAGGCGGTGCCTGACCGTCTCGCGGATCCCTCATGAGACTTTTGCGGGTCTGGGAGGACATGTTTAACATGTTAAACAAGTCCACCAGGAAGCTAGGGTCAATAAGCTGTGCGATACACCGACACATATTGACCCCTTCCTACATCCGCGACCACATCAACTGCTCAATCTCGTAGGGTCATATCCGGAGGCTTAGGCGGTTCTCCAGCTCTGTTAGCTGCACTCCAAGCTGGCTAAGGAGCTCGGTGATCCGCTTGTTCTCCTCCCGTAGCCGAGCCTTCTCCTCTTTCAGACTAGTATTCTCGGCCTCTGTATCGGCCAGAACGGTTTGCAAGGCAACGACATCTGACCGGTGCTCCGGTGCTCCGCCCTTGAAACCGCCAGCTTTGCGTCCAACTAGGCAATCTCTGCCTCCCTGTTAGAGATCACCTGGTCCTGCTGATCAATCACCTTTGCAATGGCAGCCAGCACCTTCTCCTTTTGCACCAAAGAACAAAACAAATCAAAAATTCTAAAGGAAAAATTATACTGAAAGTATCACGAAAAATTATACCTCCCAGACTCTCTGTGCGGGCCTATCAAGTCTGGCTCCAGCGGCGGTGGGCTGGAAGCAATGCCCTCACGAGCGGAGCTGGCGGGGGCCTCCTCCAGGATCTCCTCTAGGATCCCCTAATCAATATCTTCCATGACGACAGCAGGCTCCTCAGCAATGGCCTCCACTGTAGCCGCAGGAGGGTCAAGATCGATCACCGGCTGCTCAGTCGGCAGCTGCATGGCTGGTGAGTCGACTCACGGCTCCTGCGCCTATGCCGGTGGCTCACAGGCTGGCTCTGAAAAAATATCCATCTACACCGCTTGAAGATCCACCTGAGGTGCAGGCTACGCTAGAATAACGCCTTTGCCCCTAGTTTTCGGCAGGTCCTCAAACGACTTCTCCATCCCGGTGGCACTGTCGGGACCGCTGCAAATCCCGACAGTGATATAGTCGGGCCCCAAAGATGATGAGGAGGGCGTCTCCACTACCATCCTTTTGGGCCTTGGGCCAATGAAGTCGTCATCTGTTGGACGGGGACGGATGAGCTGGCCCCTAGACTCCTCCGATCGCATCATCACTGCCGGCGGTGCCTTGAACTTTTGAACAGGGGAAGGCGGTCCCCAGTTCACCTTCTTGGTCTCTACCTTAGAGACCAAGAAATCTCTCTTGAAGTGAGAGAGATGGGACTTGATCAGTTTGGTCAACCACTTCAAGGATGCCGTCTCCGCCACAGACGGCGTCCTCATATAAACCTCTGACACCCGGCCTCAATCCATTGCCAAAGGTCAGGTTTCAGTCACCATCACAAAGAAGAACCGATTCTTTCAATTCTTCAGTGAGTCGTAGATGGTCGTATCAACCTGTAGGCCACTACGTGGAACCAGGGAGATCTACTCTCCTCCCTAGTTTATCTTGAACAACCCCTTCACCATAGACGTCGTTAACTGCCTAGAATGCTTACGGAGAAAGATACAAAAGGTGCAGATATACCGTACAATATTGGCGTGGAGCTGGGAAACGGGAGCACGCTAAGCTTAGAGGATCGACTGTAAGTTGTCCGAAAGAGGAAGACGGAGACCACTCCTCACGTGGGCCTCATACAGTTACGTGTCCCACCGGAGAGAGAAGGCTCTATCGTCCTTGTCTGGAACCCTCCGCGCGATGTCTTTTACGTCATTTTCTCGAAGAACAGAAGGGATATCAACAACAGAGGTCAAAGCCATGTTCACAGAAGTGCTACGGTTTCGTTTTGGAATGAAAAAATGTTGAAAACGAAGAAGTAGAAGCAGAAGGCATGGGAAATGCAAGTATAGGGGAGGAGAACTTAAACGGTAAGGCGTGAAATGCCGTAGACCTCCTCGAGAAGGCACACCATCATTCCTGCCATGTATTGCATCCCAAATGTGCCTCTTTTAAAGCAAATCCTCTGGCGCATTAATGGCTATGATAGCGGTTCAACCGTGAGAAGACACGTGTCCACTTTTAACCTGACAGACTGGCTAATGGCCACGCGTCATTCAGAGCTCATAGAAAGTTCTCCGAAATCTGGCCAAAGACGGTTAATAGATCCGATTAACTTTTTTCTCCGGATCTGACATAGACGGTTAACAGATTCGGTCAATTTTTTTTTCGGATCTGACCAAAGACGGTCAACAGATGCGGTTAACTTTTTCCTCCGGATCTGATCAAAGATGGTCAACAGATCCAGTCAACTTTCTTGTTCGGATCTGACCAAAGACGGTCAACAGATTCGATTAACTTTCTTTTCTAGATCTGACTAGAGACGGTCAACATATTCGATCAACTTTCTTTTTTGAATCTGACCAGGACGGTTAACAGATTCGGTCAATGCCTCACCCTTTCGTGGAGTCCTCTAGAATTTTCAAGCAGCTAAGGACAGTGAGGAGTATCCCATCATAAACATGCCAGAAGTCAAAATTTTGGCCATCAGCATGGGGGGCTAGTGATGAGTATACTGTAAATAGGTTGGCCCAATAGTCAAAGGTGGCCCAAATCCATTGTTGGACGGTCAACGTTCGCCCAACGGTAAATGAGGGCCGCATTCCTGAAAGGCCCAAATGCGCATGAGACGATCAACGCCAGATTGAGGCACAGACATGCAGCCTACTCACGCTCAGAACGGTCAACCCGTGCGTTAACCAGAATCACTGTGATGGACCAGATTATTCTCCATTGAATAACCTCTATCAATGGTGACACAACCCTAAGCCCATAATTAAACTATGGACTTCTACATAAAATCCGGCAGAGTTTTCTCTACAACTGGACGAAACCCAAAAATATAACCTGTTTAAAATCACATGCAACAAGCACACATCTAAATCAAAGGCTCAACACAAAGCCTACAACACACCACACAGGATCATAAATATGTCATATCATCTATGACTCCAATACAGTATTTTTATCTACTATACTGGATCTAGAAAGATGCCATCTAATGAAATAAAACTCAAAATATTTATACAGATGCGGAAGTAAACTATATCATCAAATATGTAAAAGTATAACAAGACCATAAAACAACAATAATAAGCCACGCCCAACTCTTGGTGGCTGCCCATAATCCGATACAACTCTGAGTCCAAATCCTTCTGCACTCGTCGTCTAGCCAGTCACATCAAGCAAGCCTCTCCTTGCTCTGACTACCTGTGCCAGCTAAGTGTTCTCATCTGAAAGGAAAAATAACAAACAGTAAGAGTGAGCTTACAGCTCAACAAATGTAATCA
>JAOVVI020017833.1:0-10509 GCA_028571085.2 Nepenthes alata | reverse complement strand
AGGAATTGATGAAATAATATATTTGGGCGTCCTAATATATAACTAAAACTTGAGGTTGTACCCAAAGTCGCGGGGGGCAAAACATAGTGAGTAAATTTCTAATCTATAGGAGACAAAGTACATGGATAGCCTTGAGCTGTTGGTTTAAATCGCAACCAATATAGCCATGGTTACTGGACGAGGGTAACCCTTCCTCATATAAGTATTATTTATCTTTGGTTGTCCAATTTCGTGCATGCTTTGTATTTCTACATGTATTGCGTGGACTACGATTTAAAATATATTGTTTGGCCCACGGATGGGCCATAGGAATGTCTCGTATGTATTAATGTGTTAAGTCACGAAACATGTTTTATATTTATATATTTTAGTTTTGGTATTTCCTTAATTTTTGCATATGAAATATGAGATTTAGATCCGGACGATGGCATGTGTCCCACTTGAATGTGGTAACAGTCGTGATTATGTAATGTGACCTTGGATCATATGATATGATATCGTCTATGAGATTTGACCGGATCGTTATTCATTACGATTATATCCCGGAGAGAGTATTTGATACGGACGATGATTTATTATAAGACATCTCCTCGGTGTTCAGGGATTTCATGAACCTTGTATTTTATTTTGACACGGTTGTGATTGTTATTCCTTCCATCTGATTTGTATGCACTGTTTTCATATATATGATGCTTGCTGAGTTCTAGACTCACGTTTTCATATTTTATCCCTTCAAACTAGTGGTATGGATATGCTTGCATGAATTTGAACACGATTTGATGCGGCAGATCTCTATCAGTGAGTAGAGATGTTCAGATTGAGTATGTTTCAGATCTCAAGAATGTGATATGATTGTGTCTTCGGCCAAATGAGGGCCTTAATCCATATATGGGATATATTGGAGTTATTGTATTATATTGATGAGTTGTTATAATGTTGAACACCTCCCTTGCGATATTTAAAAAAGCAGGTTATATAATATGTTTGTTTGGATTTATATTTAATGAGATCTTGTGTTGGTTTTATTATATTGGGTCATATATGTGTATGACTGTCACGCCCGAATTGGGTTTTTATGGTTGATGGGAACATTATTATAGATTTAATTTTTGACCTACATATATTGTATTCCTGGATCGTGACAGAGGTGGTATCAGAGAAAAGGTCATAAGGAGAGATATTTTTGGGTCATCTTGGGTGAGAAATTGATCAAATATTTAGCATGATAAGTGCAACCTATGTTGTAGAATGGAAGTTTGGGTCGTAGCTGTTTGAATTTGACTCAAAAAGTCAATTAATTGGCTGTGATGAGTAGTGCGAGCAACATAATCAGTGTTTCAATTTAGCAGCCATATGAGAATTTGGTTGTTATGTGAATGATAGTTTCTTAGGGGTAAGATGGAGTGCCCTTCGAATGATTATAAGTGAGCCAATTTTGAAGATTTTTATGATTTTTGATCCAATTAATGCTTAAATTGAACTTCAGAAAGTGGAGGAGGTATTTGAGGTTTTTGATAGTTCAGATGAAGCTCGGTCTACTGCCCATAAGTTTAAAAGTGAGGTAAGTCAGTGGTGGGCTTCTCAGTGCCATATTTCACTTTTTGTGGTGTTTTGTGAGGGCAATTTTGGGAGAATCACTCTCTGTTTGGCATTCGAGATAGTAAGAAAGGTGAATTTAGTTGGTAAAGACATGAAAATAAGTCTGTAGCCATTAAGATTGTATGTAAATATTGTATGCTTTTCTAATTTCTAAAATAAGCTTTGAGGATGTCTAGCCCTGATGAGTAAACCTTGGTCTGCTAAAATTGTGGACTCCGGTCTTCTATTTGGATCTGCAGATATAAATAATTGGATAATCTGATTTTATTTAAGGTGTCAAACTTTAATGTGATATTATGAGTGACTTGGTTGGCAAGTCGACATGCTAGTATGGATTCTTTAGTAATAATATTTTGATTTATAATATGGGTTATGAATTTTGAATATGAGAACGAGTCGATCGAGAGACGATAAAATTTATATCGTTCTGCTTATAAGTATTTGGATGAAAATACGTGCCGAATTTAGATGGCATATGAGACCACATTTGAGAGTCATTATGTGGTCATAAAGGATTTTCTGATCGTGTAGTTATTCAAGAATGTTTCTTAGATGAAAGAATTAGTCTCGATTATCTTCTGATCGGTAATTGAGATTGTGTCGAGAGTGCCATCGATTTTGAGGACCCTGCATAGAATCGATGAGGCATTGGCCGAGTGCTTTGCCGTGGGGTGTTTAATATCTTTGGGATGAGTTAGATGAATCGATGGGTTTATCTAGAAATTATTAAAAATTTAATTCGTTTGAGAAATGAATCATTTGATAAGCGAGTAATGGGAGTATTGTCAATTAAGGATGATTGGGAGTTTGTGTTGAAGATAGCCGTTAAGATAAAGGTATGATCGTTGTGAGCATCAGTGGTGTTTTTGGATTAGTGTTTTCGTTGGCATCTTTTATGAATCTTATGAGTCGAATCTTTCGGCCGTATTTGGGCTTATTTGTGATGGATTCATTGATGATGCTTTGATTCGTTCAAGAAATATATGTGGGGTATGAGATTCATCTAAGGATTGTGTCATAGCTGTGAAGGTTAGTCAGTTGTTTGCCCATTTGAGGAGATATGAGTTTGGTTGGAAGTAGTGTTATTTGGGGCGTGCATGTTTGTGGATTTGCAAAAGAATAAAGCAGTGGCCGGTTGGAAAAGACCATCATTTGTCGCAAAGATGTGCAATTTCTTGGGCCTGGTTGAATATGTTCAACGATTTGTTGAGCATTCATCGAGAATTGTAGCTTCTGTGGGACATTTGGCTCATGAGCGGTGGGTGTTTGTTGGAATTGTGAGGACAGCTTTCATATGGAAATGAAAGGTGGATTATTGACAATGTCGATTTGGTTGGTACCTGATGGATCAAGTTAATCTGTGGTAGGTTGTGATACTTCTGAGAAAGATTTGAGGTGGTGTCCTGATACAGCGTATTCGGTGGTTGCCTATGGATTACGGTGGTTGAATGTTTATAATCAAAGTTACTCTATCCATTGTTTGGAATTAGCAGCTGAGGTCTTTGCTCTGAGAATCTAGAGGTGTTGCATAAAGAGGGAATTGTGGTTTCATTTAACATAGAGGTTTGAGAAAATTATTTCAAAAAATGAGTTAATCATATGACAATGTAAGTGGGTGGATCGCTTAAGGGTTATGATGGTGAGTTTCGGTGGCAGCCAAAAAAAAGAGAATATTATCGGCAATATTTTGGATCAGAAGTCTTCGGATTTGATGTATTATGTGTTCATAAGAGAAAGTAGAGCATGAGTAGCCTTCATAAATTTTACTTTGGGTTTGCCATGGATGGTGATAAATATGGACGTGGTTTGGGTATTTGTGGTTTTGGATGACGAGGTTGGCCCATTTATTGCTAATTCGAGTTATGTATTGGATGAAAAGTTGGTTCGTCAATATTCCAACAAGATAATTAGGTTGCAGAATATTCAAGTCTCGAGGTTTTGATTGTGATTTGATGTTGGTTCTGATTTTCAACGCAGGTTTGTACAAGAAATTTGAGCACCAAATTGAAATTTAATATGGCGATAATTCACAATTAAGTGAACAATCAGAGTAGTGCAGTGGTAACATGTGAGTCTGTATCCTTCGGTTGTAAGATTCGATTTGGATTTTTAGATAGAAAATCTAATTTCAAATCCGGTTTGAAGACATTGAGTATATGGAGGTTTTGTTGAGTCCTATGATTTTGGAGAAGAGGCAGCTTCGATTGGATCGGTCTGAAATCTCACCTAGTAAAAGGAGATTTTTGCCAACAAAGTGATAGGTAGATAGATCTATTTTCAGCCTATTCGTATGCTATTCAGGATCAGAGTTGCATTAGGAGGTTGTGTTATAATGTCTTCTGTCTTCATTTTGAGTGGAGAAGCTGTAGAGTCGGTGAATAATCCCTACCAGGATTGGGCTCCAAATCAAGCTCATATTTACAGAAGAAGCTTTTGTGAAGATCAAAAGTAAAGTTCTTTTTGTTGGAGCGGTCATGAAGCTAGATGTGATCAAGAAGAGCCTCGATTGGTAGATGAAAGCTCGGGGAGCAGTTGAGGTTGTCAGTCGCTATTGTGGAGTTGGAGTGGTCTAAGTTCGTAAGGAACGTCGACGATTCTTCATTAGCGGGGTTGCGAGTTGATCACGGTCTCATGCCTAAAGGAAGAAATCAAGAAGAAGAAGCCTTTGAGATCTTATTTCTGTGCTACATTGGACAGAGAGGAATTTTGTGGCTATGCAGATAACGATGGATAAGCTGATGAAGTAGGATCATTGTTTGCTAATCAGAATGTCATTCTTGAGTTTCGTTGTCAACATATTATCGAGATGAAGAGATGGCACGATATCCAAATTTTGAGGCCCTTGATTGCGATTGGAAGCAGATGATCGATCGGAGTTGCACAATGGAAGTGTATGGACTCACAGCTATCGATCACAAGATTCGATTTGAGGATTGAAGCATAATATCAGATTTACAGCCTGATTGGATGTTTGAGAAGAGTGATCAGATGTTTCTGAAAGCATCATGAAGAAAAGAATCTCAAATTTTGGGGGCAATTGATAGATTGTGGTTGAGGTTCGATTGGCCTTTTGAGGTTTTGCAAGCTAACTAGAGAGGTGGCCAACAAATTGGTGTTGCTCCAAGTTTAGTGGAATCATTATGATGTGTTTTGTATATGTATGTTGAGAGATATATGGGTTGATCCTTGGTATGTGTTCAACTGTGAATTATTGGTAATTTCAAGGAGTTATTTTATATTGGGGTTTTAGCTCGAATCTTGAGGTAGAAGGAATCAAGTATTAAGAAATAATATGACCATTTTGGTTATGATATTTTTGGAAAGTCTTTCGGTTGAGGAATTCATATATGATCTGTTCCACGTGATTGATTTTGAGTCGTTGAAAATTAGCAAGAATTTATCGTATGTTGGGATTTAGGTTCTGATATTGGGATAGAATGATTAAGCGTTGAGGATCAGATTTTTTGGATGAATCTTTTAATTGAGGTTAAGCTCGAAAGAATTATCCTTATCTGTTTAAAGATTTATATGTGTAAATTTTGAGAGCGAAATTTTTGTAAGGAGATAAGAGTGTAATATTCCAGATCCCATCTGGATTATTTTAATATTTATTATCATTTTGGGTATTTTGGGTGCAGTGAAAATAAATTAAAATATTATAAAAATTTGAGGAATGATCAAAATTTCAGAGTGGCGCCCGGAGTGCGCTCGAGCTATTATCCTAATACCGAGTTGGATTTGGATATAAAGAAAAGTAAAATTAATATATATATATATATATAATAACAAAAAAAAGAAGGGAAAAGAAAAAGGAGAAGAGAAGGGATCGGGGAGAGGGAGGGAGGAGGGTTCGCAGACGGAGGAGGAGGAGGGAAGAAGCGGCTGCGGCGACACGGGAGATCAACGCGACGGTGGTCAGCGGTGGCGTGGCGTAGGCTGTGGCGGCGGTGGTGCAGCGTGGGAGGAGAGAAGCCGCGCGAGGAGTGGGTTGCAGCGAGCAGCAGCGGCGGCCGTGTAACGGCAACGGTGCCGGCTGGGTGGTGCCAGGGAGGGCGTTGACGGCCATGCAAGCGACGTGGTGGTGAAGCGGTAGCAATGGAGCAGCTGATAGAGGCCGGCAGAGGGCCGCACGCGGAGGAGAACGGAGGAGAGAGGAAGGGCGTGTGGTGGGCTGAGAGGAAATCACCCGATTGGAGTGTTTCGGAACATGCTTTCTTAAGATCTGTAGAGTATAAAGTCGAGACAAGTATCCTCTAGACCTATACTTAGTCTGATTTAATTTCTAATAAATTTTGATTATTGTAGGAGATTTTACTCACATGCATGTATTTTTATATATACTTAATTATTAATTATGTATATACATGTATGTTTTACTGGTCGTGCAGTGGTTTTACATGGGTATTTATGATTTGAAATATTTTCGGACACCCAGACAGTATATATGTATATTTATGTATTCGTATATTGTGGAACCATGAATCAGGCCTTGTATTAATCATGCATGCTGCCGGGGGTGGGGTTACTACAGGACCATGGCAGTTTGAGACCCAATGGGTCGTTATATGTGATTCAAGGTATGAGATACTGGTACTGCTCCTGATGGGGAGACTTAGTCCCGACGGGGATGTATATGATATGGCCACTTCCGCCAGAAGGAAGGTTGAGACGTTTAGTAGCTGACCTGCCCCACTGTGTATTTAAATGAGAACCATCATAAGGAATTGACGGAATAATATATTTGGACGTCCTAATAGATAACTAAAACTTGAGGTTACACCAAAACCGCAGGAAATAAAATATAGTAAGCAAGTTCCTAATCAGTAGAAGACAGAATATATGGATAGTCTTGAGCTGCTGGCTTAAATCGAAGCCGATATAGTCGTGGTTACCGGACGTGGGTAACCCTTCCTCAAGTTGGTATTATTTATCTTTGGTTCTCCGATTTCGTGCATGCTTTGTATTTCTGCATGCGTTGCGTGGGACGATTTGAGATACGTGGTTTGGCCCACTGACGGGCGATAGGAATGTCTCGTACGTACTGATGTGATAAACCCGGAACGTGTTTTGATTTATGTTTTAGTTCCTACGGTCTTCCTCTTGATTTCTGCATTATGAGTTTTAGATCCGAACGATGGTATGTGTCCCACACAGATGTGGTGACGGTCACGATTATATAATGTGACCTCGGATCATATGATATGATATCGTCTACGAGATTTTATCGAATCGTGATTTATATGATTTTGTCCCGAAGGGACGAGTTACTACGGACGACGATTTAGTACAAGACATCTCCTCGGTTTTCAGAGATTTCACGGACATTGTGTTTTGTTTTACGTGATTGCTATGTGATATCCCTGCTTCTGATTTATGTGTACCGTTTTATACGATTGTTGATACTTGCTAAACTCTAGGCTCATGTTTTCATGTTTTATCCCTTCAGACCAGCAGTGGCTTTGATACGTTTGTAGAGTTTGGACGTTGTCAGATGCGGCAGATCTCTATCGGTGAGTAGAGATGTTCATATTGGTTATATTTCTAATCTCGAGGATATATTATGGTTTTGTCTATGGCCAGATGAGCGCCTTAATCTATGTATAGAATACGTTTGGAGTTATCGCGTTATGTTAATGAGTTGTTGTAATGTTGAATACCTCCCTTGCGATATTTGGATAGCAGGTCATATATTGTGTTTGTCCGGATTTATGTCCGATGAGATCTTGTGCGGGGTTTATCATGTTGGGTCCTGTATGTGTTCAGATTGTCACGCCCGGGTTGGGTTATTATGGTTAATAGAATATATATTATTGATTTTATTTTGACCTGCGAATATTGTGTTCCTGGGTCATGACAGTGGTGGTATCAGATAAAAGGTCGTAAGGTGAGGTATTTTGGGTCATCTTGGATAAGAAATTGATTGAATATCTGGCGTGAGAAGTGTAGCCTTTGGTAAAGAATGGAAGTTTGGGTCGTAAATATTTGAATTTGACTCAAAAAGTCGATTAATTGGCTGTGTTGAGTTGCGCGAGCGACGTTATTGGTAATTCGATTTAGCAGCCAGATGAGAGTTTGGTTGCTTTGTGAAGGATGATTTGTTGTAGGCAAGATGGAGAGTCCTTCGAATGTAAATGTGAGCTGATTTGAAAAAAAAAATTGGGATGCTTAATCTCAATTAAGGCTTAAATTGAATTTCAGAAAGTGGACGAGGTGTTTGAGGTTTTTGACAGTTCAAATGAAGTTTTGTCTATTACCCATAAGTTGGAGAGTGCGGCAAGCCAATGGTGGGCTTCTCAGTGCCGTATTCCACTTCTTGAGATGTTTTTGTGGAGGCAATTTTGGAAGTCATTCTCCATTTGGCATTCGAGATAGTAAGGAAGATGAATTTAGTTAATGAAGGCATGGAAATAAGTCTGCTACCTTTGAGCTTGTATGTAAATGTTCTACACTTTTCTAATTTCTAAAATGAGTTTTGCGGATGTTTACCTCTGATGGGTAAACCTTTGATCTGTTAATATTGTGGATTTCGATATCCGGTCAGAGTTTGTAAATATCAATGATTGACTGATCGGATTTTATTTGATTAACCAGACTTTGATGTGATATTAGGAATAACTTGGTTGGCGAGTCGTCATGCTAGTACGGATTATTCAGTAAGAATATTCTGATTTATAATATGGGTTGTGAATTTTGAGTTTGGGGAATGTTTGATCAAGTGGCGATGAAATTAATATTATTGTCCCTGCAAGTTAATTAATGGGAATATGTGCTGAGTTTAGTTGCAATATGTGGCCACATTTGAGAGTCATTTTATGGTCATTAAGAATTTTTTGATTGTATGGTAATTCGAGGCTATTTCTTGAGGAGATGATTAGCCTGAATTGTCTTTTGATTGGTAGTTGAGGTTGTATCAGGAGTGACATCGATTTTGAGGATTCTGCATGGAACTGTGGAGGCATTGGTCAAGTGCTTTGCCATGAGGTATTTAATGCCTTTGGGATGAGCAAACTGAATCGATAAGGTTATCTGTGAGATTATTGAAAAATGTTATTCATTTGGGAAATAAAGCCTTTGATAACGAATGATGGAAATTGATAGGTAATTTGTTTGATCATTGGTTTGGGTTCAAAATTTTCTCTAATCGATCTGAATTCAAAGTATTGTCAAATTAAGGATATTCAGGAGAATATGCCTCAGATAGTCTTCAAAATCAAGGTACAGTCGTTGTGAGCTTCTGTGGTACTTTGGGTTTGTGATTGTGTTGACGCCTTTTATGGATCTTTTGAATCTTATGATCTTTCGGCCGTATTTTGGTCTATTTATGATGGCTTTATTAATGATATTTTAATTTGTTCGAGGAATTTATGTGGGGCATGAGATCCGTCTGAGGACTATGTCATAGCTGCGAAAGGTAGTTTGTGGTTTGCCCAATTGAGAAAATGTGAGTTTGATTGGAAGTAGTGTTATTTTGGTCATATTGTTTCTTTGATGACATGTTTGTATATTTGCAGAAGATTAAAGTGGTGGCCGGTTGGGGAAAGGCCATCATTTGTTGCGAAGATTCGCAATCTCTGGGGTCTGCTTAAGTCTGTTAAGTGATTTGTCGAGGATTCCTCGAGAATTGTAATATCCGTGGGGCATTGGGCTTAGAAGCTATTAGTGTTTGTTGGAATGATGAGTATAAGGGGAGCTTTCTAGAAATGAAGGACGGATTGTCTGCAAAGTCAATTTGGCTGATCCCTGATGGATCAAGTTAAATCTGTCATAGGTTGTGATGCTTCTAAGGAAGATTTGAGGTTGTATTATGATACAACTTATTCGAGTTGTAGTGTCCTTTGGGTTAAGGTTGTTGAAACTTTATGATCAAGGTTATTCCACTTATGGATTAGAGTTAATAGTTGAGGTCTTTATTTTGATAATTTAGAAATGTTATTTGTATGGAGACAGTTGTGGCTCAATTTGATCAAAGAGGTTTGAGGAAATTACTTCAAAAAAAAAGAGTTAATCATGTGGCAATGTAAGTGGGTGAATTGCTTAAGGGTTGTAATAATGAGTTTCGATATTAGCCAAGAAAGGAGAATATTATTGACAATGTTTTGGGTCAAAAGTTTTCGGATTTATTATGTATATTTACATAAGAAAAAGCGGAAGCATGTGAGTCTGTAGCCCTCAGTGGTAAGATTTGACTTGGATTCATAGGTAGAGAATCTGATTTGAAATCTGGTTTGAGGACTTTGATTATGTGGAGGTTTTGTTGAGTTCTATAATTTTGGGAAAGTGGCAGCTTCAATTGGATCGGTCTAAAATCTCACGGAGTAGAAGAAAATTTTATAGACGGAGTAGGTAGGTGGATCCATTCTCAGCCTATGCGTATGTTATTCAGGATCAGAGTTGCGTTAAGAGTTTGTGCTGCAATGTCATCTGTCTTTGTTTTGAGCAGAGAAGTTGTAGAGTTATTGGTGAGTGATTCCTGCCTGGATTGGGCTTCGAAGCAAGCTCCTATTTACGGAAGATGCTTTTGTGAAGATCGGAAGTGAAATTCTTTTTCTTTGAGCGGTCATGAAGCTGGACGTGATCAAGCTGAGTCTCGGTGGATGGATGAAAGCTCGAGGAGCAGTCAAGGTTGTCAGTAGCTGTAGTGGAGTTACAGTGGTCTAAGTTTATAAGGATCATCGAAGATGCTCCATCAGCGGAGTGGCGAGTTGATCATGCTTCTCGTGCTTGAAGGAAGAAACCAAGTAGAAGCCTTTGAGATTTTGTTTTGGTCTGGGTTGCGAAGTGAGAAATCTGGTGGCATCTTGGATGTCGATGGATGAGTTGATGAAGTCGGTTTATTACTTGCTAATCAGAAAGTCATTCTCGAGTTTGGCCGTTAACAAATTATCAATATGAGAAGTTTGCAAGGTATAC
>JAOVVI020017831.1:0-10509 GCA_028571085.2 Nepenthes alata | reverse complement strand
ACAATTCAAGGCAGAGGTATGTATGGCTCTGATACCAAATGTTAGATAATTTACCAGTCTAATCATGCCATTTAAAGACCAAAATGTAGAATTAAGGATCACTAACCTCCCGCCATTGTTTCTCTGCTCTATTTTTCTTCTACGCAAATCTGATCACAATTTTATCTTCCAAGCCAAGATTCTCTTCTACGATAGTATTTTTTCAGAAAAGTGACTCAGGGGCAAAACAATTACCCTCTATTTATCAAAACAATTTCATCAATTGTCTTATGGAGCCGTTACCTCTAAAATTAATGGATAATTATGGAGAGTGTAATTGTGGAGCATTATCAACTATCAACATGGATCATCAATCGTTTAGTTTTAAAACTGAACGGTTAACAATTCGATGAAACCTATACCATTGTTGATACTTGGATTTGGTAAAATCTAAATTGCATGTCTAATGATTTGTTATTGTGTGGCTTTTAAGTCGTGGATATAACGAGTCGTTGAATTTCTAGTAATTGTTAATTTATGTTATGTAATTATATATTTATGCTGATATTATTATGAAAGACGTTATATTATATTTCACTATTTTTTTTATTTATTTACTTGTTGAGTATTTAACTCTCCCTTATATTTTGTTAGTTCCAGAGTAAAGAGTGTATGATAAATTAAAAAAGATCATACTATTGTTGATGAGTTCTGAGACAAAGACGATCTTGAAAATAGAATCTCGTGATGAGATGTTCTAGAGTCAATTTCATTGGTCACAGTTTTATTTAAATATATTATTGGGTTTGCATTCCAAGAATATTAATATTATAGATATTTATTGTCTTGAGAAAAAGTTATTATAAGTATTATAATTATTATATTTTATGATGCATTTATGAGATTGTTTATAATTTGGGTTTTTTGCGTGATCAATTCAGGCCGGTCTAGTGACTCGATTTCGGCACGACACAAAACATGTCACAAACTATATGTACCTTCATTTTCTTGTAATAGTTAACTAGTTCATCTACAAAATGAATATTTTACAAAAATTTAAAAATAAATAAATTTATCATATGCATTATTATAGAGATTTTTAATAACTTGAAAGAAATTCATAAATGGAAAGGGTTCCAAAATTGTGGATAATAGTCATAAAATTTAATCAATGCATGAAGAATTTAAACAATGAATCCAAATTTTCAACATAAAAACAGTCAATTTTTTCTGAAAACAAGCCACCAATGAAGGAAGAGGAGTGAGAGTGTAACTCGCCATGTTAAAGTTGGCTTTTCTTCTTCCTTGTTTCTCCTTTTCCCTCTCATCCCTTCTCTTTCTTTCCCCAGCTGGAGAAATAAAGTCCGAACCGTGTCCCCAAGCTATTTGTAATATTTCCTTAATTCCTCTTAAGATTTGCTAACTAATGGGCGTATAATAGAAGTAATAAGACCTGTTCAAAATACTTAGAGCATTTTCAGAAGGATTTAGCTAATAGGATGTTTAAAGACTATCAAGCTGGACACGTTCAAATTATTGTTTTTCAAAATACTTGCCTTAACAGTTATTGGATCCTTCAATTTGGTAAGCATACAGAAACCATATTTTGGTACTACAGCAACATGGCATTTTAAGTTGATGTAATTTTTTCGAGCAACTAATCCTTATGTACTTGAGCTTATTTAGCATATAGCGTTTGCTTGTAGTTTCACATGATTAATTATAAGCTTATATGAAAATATTATTTTAGTACTTTGAAGATGTGTTTCATACCATATAATCCTGTTTTATTCCATCTTCAATCAAACGACCTTTGTTTTTCTATTAGATAATATTCATATAGCCTATAACTATTGGAAAAAGGATTCAAAAAGGAAGAGAGACAGACATAAGGTCCTATCAATAAGACCATATTTATGAATCTTATTAATATTTTTGTACGGCTTGACCAACATAACTTTGAGCAATCATTTATCAAATGATTGGAAATTGCATATCTCATTGCTAATAATCCGTTGAAAGAATAATGAAATGTCCCTATCACCACGGATAATACAATTGCTTGACTAAAATCTTGGGATAAGCATTATTCGATTAGTGGCTTTTGATGGGAAGGGGAGCAAAATACAGTGAAAGTTGATGGTGAAGATGTTTTGGGAGTTGATGGTTAAAGTTGCTAAGGTAGGAGAAACTTATGCTTTTATTCATATGTAATACATTTCATTTGTGGATCAAAATATAACTCATACACTTCTCAAAAGTTAAAATCTTGGGATAAAGGTTTGGTGCTGTAAATTAAAAAAATACAAGATCAAACCCAGTGACTTTTTTTAATATATAGTTCATATTAAAAAAATAACATTCTAAATGTAGTATTCTTCTATTTGGTTATACACTTAAGCATGTTTCTCATAAGAATTGTATCTATGCCGTTTAATTATTGAGTTAGTGTGAGTAATATTAACTTATTACTAGCAACTACACTAAGAATAATAAAATAAAAATAAATCTATCCTATACACCCAAATAATAATCATTATTGAAAGATACTCATACTATCCCCTTAACTTCCAAATGGAAAAATTCAAAAAGAGAAGATAAAATTCATACAAGAATGCCTACAATCTGACACAAACCCATAAACTTACCATAATTTCAATTATAAAAATATGTTTGATAAGCACATAGATTATAAATTTCAATAGATATTTACAACTAGTACATAATATAGATAATTTTCATTCCTCACGGCAGAAATCTACTTAAACCAATACCGTTGTGGCAACGAGAAGGAGCAGAAGGTGGAAAGTGCATGCCCTTGGGAAAATAACCCGAATTTATATGGCGTCGTCTCGGAATTGAATTCACCGTTGATGGCCTCGGGATTTCGAAAAGTTGATCACTAATAATCTTCCTTGACCACCCTTGAGAATGACCAGCCAGTAGCAGCAGCATCAGAAGCAGCAGCATCAGAAGCAGCAGCATGATCCCTCCTGGACTTGTCTTCCTCATTTCTATAAAACGAAAAATGTGGGTTCGAATATTGAGTCCAAAGAACACATCATTTACAGTGTGTGCGCGTTAGGATATGAATGGAGTTGGTGACTGAAGAGATAGAGAAAGAAAAAATCAATTAAAGCAACGTGGGTAGGTTAATCACATGGGGCTGTAAATGCAAAATCATGATGATGCTTTCTATATATGTGTGTTTTTGAGGTTTATAGGAAATACGCGCTTTGATTTGAACAAGGAAGCCTGTTTTTTTCTTGATGACAAGAGATGGATAGCTATAAATGGGGATCAAGGGGTGCTCCATGGTGCGTATCAATGGAGTGCCTCCAACATGGGCAATTATCACTTGATCTGAGAGCAAATAGTTCATCATAATTATTCATTAAAATAATAAATAATTAAAAAATAAAAAATGAGTTTCTCTATTTCTATAAGAGATGAAGCTCTCCCAAATCTTTTCCCCCTTGTCCGGTTCAGTGTAGCATGCGATTAGGTGAGATTGAATTCAACTGGTAAAACATGGACAGTATAAGTTTATCCCTTATTTGGAAGTATTCTCTTACATTTCATTCCAACTTATTTATTTATTTTTAAAATTCCATTCAATCAATTCCTTGTAAAATTATAATAGAAAATTGAAAAGCAACTACTTTAAATTCATTTTTAAAAATTTTGTATCAGTACAATTTTTTGAAACCAGTTTGTCGAAATTACATTTACTTAACGTATAGAAAAAATTACAAAAAAACTAATATTTATCATCAAATTATGATAGAATATGAAATGAAATGGTGTGTGTGTGTGTTTATTGATATCCAATGCTCGAATGGGTCCAAGGCACAATCCCTAGCAACCTGCACGAACAGGAAAACTAAAAGTGGATAAATATGGGAGAAGCCATGTCGTGATAATTATTTATTAATAAAAACTATAATTATCCTAGTCAAAACTTTATATTCTATAAATAATGTATGATAATATTATTACTGATATCATCACTGATGCGTACCTGGATCCGACTTCGAACAGATTTAGATTCGTTTAGATTGTTTCAACCGGCTCCGTTCACTGAGTTCGAACCCTGAACACTACTAAAACGAACAAGAGGTCAGTATGTCGATGGGGTGTTGTCCCACCGAAAATACTCCGATGCTCAAGTCAGTAAATCCTTCTAAATCAGAGAAGGTAAACTGGAAAGCAAGAGAAAACGAGAGAGTTGATCGGTCGGGAGTGCTGGCTTGTCGAGGACGTAATCAATCGCTTCCTACTCACAGAGAGCGCAAGGAAACGATATTTCAAAATCCTGAAAGTTTCAGGGAGCGACTCTCGGAAAGTCGATTAGACCTCCAGGAAGCTGGAGGCCTCTGGTAAGATTTAGAGAATGAACGCCTGAAAGAGTGGACGAGACGATGGGCATCTCTCCAGTACTCTGTAAGCGTTCGTGGATGTCAAAATTTTCTCTGTATGCCAGAACTTGGGTATGTGAGAGCTTGACTGTAAGAGATCGTCTATGTATGCCAGAAATTACCTGTAAGAGCTTGCGTGTCTCAGTCAGAATGCGTAAGTCAGACGTGTCCCAGAATGAGAATTCTAGGGTTTTTTACTTAAAGGTTGACAGGTGATCTTAACTTGGATGGAAGGCGTGATCCCCTGTATTCTAGTTGGCCTTCCTTCTAGAGACCGCGCCAGTTGGCAAATGGACCAAGATAGCCTCCTTCCACGGCGGTCAGTGTCTTTCCAAATCGCTTACATTCTTTCTGTGTATTTTACCGTTGGAGAGCCCTAGTTGGCAGGGAATTGAAAAAATCTAGAACCTTCCTAATAGGAAATGCGATGATTTTGTCAACGTCCATCTTGGGAGCCGGCTGGGATCATGGAAGATGCTGGGAGGGTTGTTGCTGGCCGTCTGATGGATCGTGGGCTCAAGTGGGCTAGGTCCGTACCCGTAAAAAGCCTTTGTTGGGTCTACTGCTACAGTACATCCAATCAACGCTTGAGTCGACCATTTGCACGCGAGTTGGCCGTCTGTTGAGGTCTAGACGGTCAACACTGACGTTGATCGTCCCGAAAATTTTAAGGTTTGGGCCTGCGTCTCCAGTTGGGTCGTTTTTAGTTGACCGTCCAGCAAGCCGTCTTGGGCCTACGTTGACCTTGGACCATCCCATTTTTGGTATACTCATCAATCACATATATCTTTTTATATATATGTAACTAAATAATTTTTTTAAAAAAATTTGCTCGAATAGAAGCTATCAAAATAAAGTCAACTGGGTTGTCCTAATATTTTCTTTAAATAGAAAAATAACTACTATTAAATTGAAGGAAAAATAGATGATAATGTGATTCTCTTAATACAAAATTAATAATTTTAAAACGTACTTGCCCCAAGGGCACACCCTTTTTTGCATTCTTTTAAATGGCATATTTAAACTATAAGTTGGGTATTCAAATTTTCAATCTATTTACTAAAATCGTGTGCATTTAAATAACATTCATACATGTTATGGGGGAACAAAAAAATATATATAAATTGTAAGATTTGTGCAGTTTTTTACACCCAAAAATTTTAACCCGCATCCGAACCGATTTTACGATTTATTTTGGGTCTTATACATAATTTGGCTTTAGATAATTGTTACCCATGACTTGAGCATACAAATATGTAAATTTCATACCCGATTTTATAGTTTTGACCAATTTTTGGACATAGAACCCTAACTCAGCGCCCGAACGATTTCACCGATTATTTTGGGACTTTTGCATAAATTGGCTTTAGAATATTGTTACCCATACCTTGAATATGTTAATTTATCAATTTGATGTCCGATTTGATAATTTTATGCGATATTATGTTCACCAGAATCCTAAATCGTCCCCCCTTTGCGTTTTACCTGAATTAAACGTAAATTATGGATGATTGGACTTTAAAAATGTATAATCCTAGTTTCAAGGACACGAGCACCCCGTATATCTGTATTTGATATTTATGTCCATAAATCTATATTTGTAAATTTTATATATTTCAAAAATATTATCGGATGCAAATAAGGATGTTTAACCGCATTTATGTTAAATATGTCATCTAATATATGCATCGAAAATTATGATGCGTGCAATTATGAAGAAAGTTTTCATCCAGAAACTCTAAAGATATGTTTGACTCATTATGTTAATAATTTTCTACATGTTCTAAGTTTTATGATGATTTATACACGTATCATGAATATATTAATTTAAAATACTTTAAAATTCATGTTATGATTTATTTGTTAAGAATTATCGATCAGAAGTTTTAATATTCTATTTGGCTTAATGTAAAAATGATTTCTTAAATTCTTTAAATTCCAAAGAAAATTATACATGAAATTAAGAACGCATGATGATTTAAGCTCACGAAAAATATAGAAATATGAATCTGAATAAGCTTTATAGAAAAAGAACTAAGAAATGATATTCTATAATTATGTGATAAACTGATTGAACCGTTCTCCGAAACAAAGAATTGATTGACTTATGAACCGTTCTCCGAAATGAAGAATTGATAGACTGATTGAACCATTCTCCAACAGAATGGGAACAAAGAATTTTGTGCTTAACAGCAGAATTTCCTAAAAAAATAAGAAACTAAGAACTTGAACCGAAAATCGTTTAGGAGATAGTATATTTTGATATGTCATAGATATTATAATAAAAATTCAAAGATAATGACCGTGTTTTATAGTAAGTGATATTCTTTGACATGCCTTAGTATATTATAGTAGAAGGTCATTGTCTATTTCGATGCCGCTTGCAGCTATTAGCCCCGTTTACAGTGATTGTATGTAGACGGCCTGCCTTTGGGTCTTGAATAGAAATAAATGACTTTTGATTATGTAAAAGCAAACACAATCTAGATTATGACCGACCGCTCCTTTAGTTAGTAAGGCCAATTGTCCCCTCGTCCCCCAACGAAATAAGTTTTCAACATGATTTGATGACTAAGAAAAATCAAAGTAAATGAACTAAAGAAATTAGGAATGAATCACGGAAGCATTCTTTTCTAAATCATGATTTATAGTCTCATATACATCTATAATCCTTCATTTATGCATTATTATGATTTTGAATATAAGATTTTGTATGTCCTTTGATATATATATGTGTGTGTGCCTTATTAAGTTTTGGCTCACCCTTACTATTTTTCTCCCTCCAGATGAATATGAGTTGCACTCAATGAGGCAGGGTATAGAATTAAGTCGGTTAGGCTCGAAGGCATTGAAGATGACCTTAGAGACTTAGTTATGTGGTCTTATGCCTTTCAATGGGATATTATGTATTTTTTATGGATTTTATATATAGATATATACATATGATGATGATATGCCCATAGTATAGTTTCTGCTGTAATGATGAATGTATATACTTTCGTATGTTATTATGGTTAGTTTGGATACCTAATAATATCTATTCTGAGTAAAAGTTGTACCAGAGTTATAACATTAGTCTCACGTGTAGTTTATGACTTTTGGATCCAGTATTTTGTGTATTGTGGATTATTTGGCTGTTATATAAGAATTTGTACATATTTTATATTAGGCGGATGATTGTATTACAACTAAAATTTTGTTGAATTTTTGGCTAAAATTACGGTACGTTACAAAAGTAGGAGATCATATATTTTTAAAGATATTTTGACCAAATAGATTCTCTCAACTTGGGTTAAAAGAAAAATGAAAACTAAGGTTCATTAGGATGTTCAACATCTTAGAGACGATCGGAGAAATAACTTACCTATTAGCTTTGCCCCAAGCTTAGGTGATGTCTATAATGTCTTTCATTTATCAATACTTCGTAAATGCATCTATGACCCTTCACACATCATTAAATATAAACCATTAATGATTATTAAAAATTTAATATATATCGAAGAACCATATCAAATTTTAAAAAAACGAGATCAAATACTCCATACTAAGATTATTCCGTTAGTCAAGGTCTTATGGAAGATCCACTCGTTTGAAGACGCCACGTGAGTGACAGAAAATGAAATCTTGGAGAAGTATTAATATTTATGCCTTAATTAAGATATATGAAATTTTAAAGACAATTGTTTTTATAAGATGGAGGGAAATGTAATGTATAAATTTTTAAAATTATTTTAATGATACTAAAATTTAAGTAAATTAATAAATTTTTATGATTAATTATGAATTTGAGTCAAAAATTAAGTATTGGATATTACTTACCAAAAAAAATTAAGTATTGGATAAAAATAATTTAGGCTTAGGTGGTGCTTGAAATATATCAAACCCATGCATGAAAGGATACATGCCTATTAGTTGCTTGAACCCAATACAAAATTAGCCTTTGTACCTAAGCTGTACTTGGCAGGCATACATGTCCCAATTTATTATAAATAAATACTCATGCCGATTGTAGCTCATTTCTTATGAGATTTTGAGAAAAAATAGATAAAGAGAATAGCAAATTTTTATGATGATACTGACATAAGTAGGTGACAAATAATGATAAAGAAATCCACATAATAACAATTATCTCATAAATTATTTAAAATTGAATAACCCAAATGCCAAGTCGAATATATTACACTAGTATCACAAACCATAAATCAATAACGAATGTGGGACCTAACCGAATTAAATATCATCCAACCTACAAATAATATGAGAACTACACAGACTCCAAATATATGTAAGGAAAAGTGTGAAGTCCCGAATTTTTAGAGTTTCCTCTACAATACGAACGTCGACCAAAATACAAAACCTATATAACATATATACAAATACTACACAGCAACATTTATCACAAAACTACTCCGATCAACCAAAAACCCAATTGGTACAAGCCCCAACATCCAAACAACTACAACAACCACACAGGATCTAAAATTTGCCACAATTAATAATACGTCACATCGACATTATAACTCTAGTATGACAACGATTCAGACAATATGACACTAAGTACATTTTCAAATCATGTAAACCTACGGAAGTAACTATACTCATCGAATACAGTAGAAGCTAAATTACATAAACTACATCATCCTTGTCAACATACATGACCATTAAAATAAAAAAATACTCCAAAAGGTATAATTTTATAAACTAAGACTTCAAACTATCCTTCGACTTCTTTAAGTATCTGACTAACAATCCTCCACTCTGCTCAATCAGGTGTAGGCCTGTACTACTCTGGAGATAAGAGGAAGCAATGAGACCTAAAAGCCCAGCAAGTGTAATATATACATCAAGGACATGCACAATTTTTATCTTTGAAAATAGAATAATGCATATATGAAAGACAAAGATGCATGTGAGATTTAATTCATGATTTTATGAGGGAATGTTTCCATAATTCATTCCATATTTTTTTGGTTTATTTTCTTATCATTTTTTTAATTATCCATTCATTGTTGAAAACTTATTTCGTTAAGGAATGAGAGCTAATATGCCTTACTGACTAAATGAGCAGTTGGTCGTTGCCCGGATTGTGTGCACCTACGCAATCAAAAGTCTGTCTCCTTCTATTCTCGACCCTTAGGCAGGCAGTCTACATATCAACCCTATAGACGGGGCCATAATCCATTACCAAAAATGGCATCCATACAGACAACGACCTTTCACTATAATATACTAAGACATGTCAAAAAATATCACCCACTAAACGCGGCTAAGATACACGGTTAGTGTAATCCTTGAACTTTCACCGTGATAATATGACATGTCAAAGTTTATTATCCCTAATTCTCAGTCCAAGTTTCTTATTTCTTTGAAAAATTCTGCTCCCAAGTACATAATTCCTTCGTTCCCACTCTGTTGGAGAACGTTGCATATTCGTATTCGTAATTTCTTGTTCCAAAGAACAGTTCATAGGCCATTCACTTAATTATAGAATTTTCTTCATCATCAGGTTTCCTTTTCCATAAGCATATTTCAATGCAGATTTTTATATTTTCTCGTGAGCTTGGATCCTTACTTGTTCGTAGTTCATACCACATGAGCTTAACTCCTCACGTTTTTATAGTTCTACATAATATTTCTTGGAGCTTAGAAAAATTATGAAACCTCCTTTTGATCATGCCAGACAGAATTCTGAAAGCCTTCAATCGTTAATTCTTTCGTAAACGATTCATGACATGATTTTTGAAGCATTCGAATCATTGTGTTCGTAAGACATGCATAATTCATCATATGATTAGAACAGTTAGAAAATTCTTACCATAATGAGCCTATCATGTCTCTAGAGCTTTCGGTTGACCAATTCCTTTGCTCTCTCATGTATCATAATTTTCGGAGCCAGAATCATGCATAATTATGATACATGAGAGGCATGAGTTAAGGTTTCAAATAACATAAAACTCTATAAAGCAACCAAGGACACCCAATTAGTAAATTAGCATATTCATAGTGCGGGTAATAGTATCCTCAAGCCAATTCATTCATAAATCCCAATTTAATCAGTTAATTCCTCCGGACCGTGGGTTTTGGGTTCCCAATCCGAAAACAGGTCGAAACC
>JAOVVI020017829.1:0-10509 GCA_028571085.2 Nepenthes alata | reverse complement strand
CGACACAAAATACCCAACGAAATCACATAAAATATCAAAAGAGAACGAGAAGTGGGTATGAGAACACTTGCCTCGACACGTTCTTTCACCATTATACCTTGCTCTCAGACAAATTTAGACTTCACGGCCTCGATCTCCCTTCTTCTCTCTCTAAAACTGGTGCCCTCTCTCTCTCTAAAACCCTAGCCCCGTGCAAAAATGAGAGGAGAGAAGGCACGATGCATATTTATACTACGCCTGCTGCTCGAGCATAGCTCGAGCGGCCAGTGGGCTGCCGTGCCACTGGCTGTCCACCGCTCGAGCGGCGAGAGGGCGAGGGGGAAACCTGGCACTCATGCTCGAGCCATGGCTCGAGCGCCCAGCAAGCGCAAGCCTGCTGGCAGTGCCTCAGCAGCACGGACCCAAATTCTTTTCTGATTTTTCTTCCGATACCAAACATTATCCGTTCCATAGGATTAGTATTGATCATTAATAAACTAATCGCCCCATTAATATCTGGTTCTTAAATCCGGAACCTCACATATCATATGCGTAGAGAAGATTCAGATTTCTTACCACCGCAAGGTAGATTGATTCGAAGGGCATTTGGATACACATTCCCTTTGTATTTGCTCATGCCAAAGCTTTCAGATTCTACAATTGGACTTATATAGGTACATACATGTGCATGTCAATTAATTAACATTTAGACATGGAAAATCGTGTAAAATATTGTCCATTGACCTCGATGAATAGTATTCGAATATACATATCGATTAATCCTCAATATTCTGGATATCTAACGGTCATATCATCGAATTCACAACATGGGTACTTATTATCCCAAGCCAATTGCTGTGTGATAATCCAAATTAATCCATTAACAGGGTCGGGACACGGGTTAAGGTTCCCACGAACAAAACTTCATATAAAACTACAAATCCAAAACGTTCAGATTATATAATCAAACTTATACATACATACATATCAATCAATCAGCAATTAAATATAGAAAAATTACGCAAAATATCGCCCGAAGTTATTGGGTGAACAGTACCCGTGAACAGTACATATGAACAATACACATATAAACGAATCGATTAATTCTCAGAATTTTGGACATCCAACGGGTAATTTATAGAAGCCAAGGCATGGGTAACTATAATCCCAAGTCAATTTATACATTAAACCACAAATCAAAGCTTAAACGGTGTTCGGGCACGGGTTAAGGGCTTCACGAACGAAATTACACCAAATTTCATAAATTCATATACCAAATCGATAAATTTACTTACTCAAGTCATGTATAATCATATTCTAGTCCCAAATAAATCAAAAGCCCTGAATATTCTGTGGGATTTCATACTCGGTGTGAGGGTTAGGGTTTCACGAACATGGGTTGGGGTTTGTGTTTGAAATTCGGTATAAATCCTCAAATTCGGACATGAAATTCATATATATACATGCTAGAATCATGGGGTTTTACAAATACACGCATGAGGTTGGGTATTGGAACAAAAATACTCAAAGGGGATCGGATGAAAATCAAATAAAATGAAAAAAAGGATATGGATACACTTACCTTGACCTACTTTACGATTTTTCCAACTAGCTCGAAGCTACAATCCGTCCCAAAGGCCTTCGTTTGGCGGTCTCTCTCTCTCTTCTCCCTCCCTCTATCTCTCTCTAGTTGAAGCTTCCTACACGTTTCTGTTTTCTCCCTGCCGTGATGTTTTTGCGTGAAATCCTCCCCCATCCCCACTATTATTATTATTATTATTATTATTATTATTGTTGTTATTATTATTATTATTATTATTATTATTATATATAATGCGTTATTTTACATATATATCCATTTTTCTTTAAATCACAAAAACCTAAATCGATATTCGGGCGATCGAACGGGCGCACTTCAGACGCTGGCCCATCAGATCCAAATATTCTGTAAAATTTTATAATATTTAATTAATTTTTCTTATGCCTGAATTACCAAAAATAATAAATAATCTCAATTTAATCAAATCAAAATATCTTAAAATGTTACAAGTGAGGGGTCCACAAATTCATGGTACCGTCGGTTGGGACACATGAGTAAAAAGGGATTGAGCAACCTGACCAAGAAGGGCCTCATACATATGTAAAGGAGGCCGGCCTGAGAACTTGTCCTCACTGCATGGTGGGGAAGCAACGGAGAGTCTCGTTTCGAGGAAACTCGTCCACCAAAAAGGTCAAACCACTTAATCTATTTCACTCCGATGTATGTGAATCATTCAAGGAGAAGTCATTCGGATGTGCACAATACTTTGTCTCATTCATTGATAATTACTTAGGATGTTGTAGGTTTACCCACTCAAGACTAAGGACCAAGTTCTCAGAATCTTTGAACATTTTCATGAACTAATTGAACGACAGACTAGAAGGAAATTGAAGGGCATCCGAAGTGATAATGGCGGTAAGTACATCGAAGCTTTTGATACCTATTACCAGTCGCATGGTATTTGACACAAGAAAACACCGCCTAAGATGCCACAGTTGAAAGGGGTGGCTGAGCGGATGAATCGTATGCTAATGAAAAGAGTCAAATGTGTACTCTTTGAAACAACGCTCCCCGAATAATTTTGGGTAAAGGCCTTGAGAACCACTACCTACATCATCTGTGATGTACCGTATTTTTAGACGAAAATTTGGTAGAGTTTCGGTAGTAATATAGATATCGGCTAAATACAAAACCTGAATAATAACCCTGTATAATAAATATACAACCTTTGCACAAGCTAAAAATTCATCCGAAATAAACTCCAACATCCAGACAAATACAACAATCACATAGAATCCAAAACCATAGTTAACGTCATGTGGCACCAATGTCATAGCTCTGCGTATGATGTCGGATCAGATAAGATGTCACTAGGTACATAAATAAACCATATTAACCTGTGAAAATAATTATATTCATCAAATATAGCAAATGCTAGTCAATATATATAACATCACCATCATCGGTATAAATGACCATCAAAATAATACAAAATACTCCATAAAAAGAGGGGGTACAAAATCACTAATCTAAGCCCTCATGCTATCCTCCAAGATCTTCATCTCTAACCGACTTCTAATTCTCTATTCCACCCTAACGGGTAAAAACTCGTACTCATCTGGAGACAAAGAAAGTGTGATATAAATAAGAATAAAATAAAACATAAGCAAATAAGGTAGGGAAAGAGATAGGAACATAATATAGGATGCATAACATGGAACGTGAGCAAATGCATTTTTGGAATATGAGTGACTCGTCATATTTTATCTTTCTTTTCTTAGGGGTTCAATATTAAGCATACATTTCTTTTATGTTTGTGGACTAGGGCCAGTAGGCTATACTAACAAATGATGCAAAAGAACGAGAAAGGGAATGTGTATGTTTCCACACATTCTAAGGCACAACCCACGTCATTCAACACCTCGTGGTGAGCGGTGTACCTATCACCTGGTACACAGGGCAAATAACAAATACCATGTGGTGAGCGGTATACCTATCACCCGGTATATAAGGCCAAAAAAATGCCACCATATCCTCCCGTGGTCCAGAGGCAGTTCTTGTCCTTCCACAGTGATATCTTAAGGCTTATCTAGGACATCACCCACTCCAATATGCGGTCAGGATATGAGGTCAGGGTAATCCTTGAGTTTTCACTGTAATATCAATGACATGTTACGGAATACTACACACTAAATATAAATTTATGGTCCGTATTTCATGATTTTTTATTATTTTGAGGATAGTCTATCAAACTTCTTTCACATAGTTCTCACACCGGAAGAACGAATCATACGCATAACAAATTGTGGCATTTTCTCCGTATTTTTACATATTATGCTTAATCTTATATACAGATATGGATACAGGAAATCATTTCCCATGTTTTAAGTCTTCAATGACTTCAATTATATGCATAATTTAGTATGATACTTGGATGAGACAGAAATTCCTTACCAAGTCAAACCAATCACGACTTTAGAGCTTCCGGGTGACATACCCTTCACAAATGGTTACAATAATAATTTTCAAAACATTCACTTAAACATATAAAATATATACCACTTAAATAACAATTAAACAATGGTGGAATTACGACAAAATGTCGCTCAATTGCCCCGGATGAACAATGCTCGCATGAGTGAACAATACCCGCATGGGTGACGGGGGTCCGCATGTGCAAATTGGATGCCCAACCAGAAATTATCCACTTTCAAGACATGGGTAAATCATAATTAAAGCCAAGTTATGCATTAGACCTGAAATATTTTGTTAGACATGATCCGACAACGGGTTAGGGTTTCAACAAATAAATTTTTTTATAAAACCACCTAATTGGATACCCAATTGATAAATTAGTATATATAAGTTATGAGTAATGATAATCTAGACCCAAAATAAGCAAAAACCCCCAAATTTTTGTGGGTAAAAGGCGTCCGGTGTTGGGTTAGGATTTTGGGTGCAAAAACCAGACAAAAACTAAGAAATCAGATATGAAATTAACATATAAGTATGCATACATCATAGGTAACATGAAATATACACTTAATCGGGTATCAGAATAATGATACATGAAGAAAACGAAATAAAATTGTAAGAAAATGAAAGATGAGGGTATGGATATACTTGCCTCGACCCAATCTATCACTTCTCCAACTATCACAAGCTCAGAATCGGACCTGAGAGCTTCGTTCTCCACCTTCTCTCTCTTCACCCTCTCTTTCTATCTTTCCTTCGTGTGCATGGAATGAAAATGCCACCGAACGAAACCCTCGTAGGTTTTAAAAATAGGCCGGAGCGCTTCAGACGCGCTGGCTACTCGTTTTGGCGCCTGCCGCGACGTTCAGCAGGTGGCTGCCCGATTCTGCCTCTAGCTTTATGGATTCCATGAATTTTAAGCTTTACGGTTATCTTAATTTAATACATCACGGTTACCATAAATTAAAACCCTAATCTTATATACTAATTGACATTTTGACGTTCATAACACCGGTTCTCGATTCTCCCAAATTTGGGTCCTCGGGCCTCTCGATCCAATTTCTTTCACAATCTAGGGCCTCAATTTACTTAATTTAATTTAATTACACCTAATTATCATATCTTGAAAATCAGTACCTTATATCATCAATAGATCGTTGAGCGGCCCATTGAATGGAGAGTACCTAGAGAAGATGTAGTCCGGGAAAGAACCATCCTATAATCATCTTTGGGTATTTGGGTTCAAGGCCTTTATACACATTTCTAAGGATGAAAGGATAAAATTGGAGCTAAAGACAATGCAACGTATCTTCCTGGGTTATGGTGAAGACAAGTTGGGATATAAACTCTACGACCTGACTAGGAGAAAACTTGTCAAATCAAGGGATATGGTATTTGTTGAGAACAAAACTATTGATGATATTAGCAAAGAGAAGAGGGTTGTGTCTGACACTGATCAGACAAATAAGATATGTGTTGATATTGTCTGACTAGCACCTCTTCGGCAAGAGGCTGATGGTCTAGGTGTGACCAGGGAAGGCGATGAAGAGATGCCATTGCCAGACGAAGATGAGGATGACGAAAATGTTGCAGAGCCGGTCAAGATCATTCTTGTCAAACTATCTTTAAGAGACTAATGACCATCTATTCGCTTACCACCCAATGAGTGCATCTTACTCACTGATGGAGGAGAGCCGAAAAGCTTTGGAGAAGTTATGGGAAGCGAACATTATGCGGAATGGATGGAAGCCATATAGGATGAGATGGGTTCGCTACAAAAGAACCACACATTTGAGCTGGCTGAATTGCTTAAGGGGAAAGCAAGCTCTGAAGAATAAGTAAGTCTTCCATTTGAAGACCGATGAGATCACCTCGCAACTAAGGTATAAGGCCTGATTGGTA
Source organism: Nepenthes alata (assembly GCA_028571085.2). Lineage (NCBI taxonomy): Eukaryota > Viridiplantae > Streptophyta > Magnoliopsida > Caryophyllales > Nepenthaceae > Nepenthes > Nepenthes alata. The sequence continues at coordinate 4,613 of JAOVVI020017829.1, read as the reverse complement.
GTGAAATGATTTAACCAGCGAAAGGGTGTTAACTTTGATGAAATATTTTCCTTGATTGTAAAAATATCTTCTATCCGTGTGGTACCTGGATTGGCCGTCGTCCTTGACTTAGAGGTGGAACAGTTGGATGTGCAGATGGCTTTTTAGTACAGTGATCTCGAGGAGGAGAACTCTATGGAGTAACCGGAGGGATTCCGGGTTAATGGGAAGGAACACCTGGTGTGTCGTCTAAAGAAAAGCTTGTATAAGCTAAAACAAGCTCTGAGGTAATTGTACAAGAAGTTTGAATCTGTTATGGTAGATCAAAACAACTGGAAGACTACTTTGAATCACTATGTCATTGTTCAGAATTTTTCAGAAGATGATTTTGTCATTCTTCTACTCTATGTGGATGATATGCTAATCATTGGATATAATATCTCTCGGATCACTAAATTGAAGCAACAACTCGAGAAATTCTTTGCCATGAAGGACTTGGGGCCAAAGAAGTAAATTCTTTGTATCATAATATTTTGTGATCACAAGGCAAGGAGATTGTGGATGTTTCAGGAGATTTATGTGGAGAAGGTACTCCAACATTTTAATATGGACAAGTCCAAATCGGTGAGCACTCCGTTGGTAAGTCACTTCAGATTAAACAATCGGTAGTATCCGACCTCTGATGTTGAAAAAGTTGGCATGTGAAGCATACCCTACTCTTCCGCCGTAGGTAACTTGATGTATGCTATGGTGTGTACAAGGTCGGATATTACACATGTCGTCGACACAGTTAGTTGATTTTTGTTAAATTCTAGTAAGCAACATTGGTCAGCAGTAAAGTAGATGTTAAGATATCTCTATGAGACTTCCATGACGTGTTTGTGTTTTGAAAGTGGTAAGCCTTTGTTGGTCGAATACACTGATACTGATATGGTCGGTAATGTTGATTCCCGAAAGTCCAGTTTGGGATACCAGGTCAAGTTCACCAGAGGGGCCATTTCTTGGCAGTCAAAGTTGTAAAAATGTCTTATTCTTTCAACCATTGTTCATTACTATGACTGAAGTCAGTAAGAAAATATTGTGGATGAAGAAGTACATCCGAGAACTTGGTTTTAAAAAGAAGTACGTGGTGTTTTATGACAACTAAAGTGCTATACACCTTTGTAGGAACTCCTCATTCCACTCAAGATCAAAGTATTTTGATATTCAATATCATTAGATAAAAGATGTCATTGACATAGGATTTCTATCACGGGAAAAATTTCAAACCGAGAAGAATGGGTCAGACATGATCACCAAGGTACTACCAAAGGGAAAGCTTGAAACTTATTGTGGTATGACTGGACTGACGAATTTAGTTCTCCCATAGTCGTGAGGGGGCGTTTGGTGTGATTTTTGGTTACTCCTATGTGGAAAGCATACACCACGATGTGGCCCAAAGTGGAATAAAGGTCGGAGTGATTGTACTTAGTCAAAGTGGAATAAAAGCTAGAATGGTTATACACTTGGCCAAAGTGGAATAAAGGTCGAAGTGGAAATTACCAGAGTGGAATTTCCTTCCAAAGGCCGAGGACTATAATTGAAGGCCAAAGACTCTGATTTAAGGCCAAAAAATCTAATTGAAGGACGAGAACTCTGATTAAAAGATGAGGACTCTAAGTGATGGCCAAAGACATAATCTAATGGCCGAGGACTTTAATTATCAGTCGAGGACATTGCTTAAAGATTGAGGACTTTGATCAATGGCCGAGGACAACTTGTTTGTAAAAGCTGACCTATAAAGTTTGCGCAGACAGTAGACTTTACAGAAAAGAAAGCTAACTTTCAAAGTTGGTAACTAATTTACAGAGCAGGTCAACTGCTCTCAACATGAAGACATCTTGCAAAGTTGGTGGTAGGTTTTGCTGTGCACACAACCACCTGCAAAAGTAGGTGGTCACCCTGTGCCTATATATATTGTATGCTGACCGATGGCGAGGGAGGCATAGTATGAGAGAGGAGTAAGTGCCGAAGAGAAAGGAGACGCTAATTTTTCCCTTGTATTATGTTCTGGCTCTATTCTCTACTCTCTAAGAGTTTGTGTAACCAGAGTTTCTGTAACTAAAATTTTATAGTGTTATTTTGTGGGTCTTGTAATTTTTTTCTCTTATTCAGAAGAGAGTTTTTATATAAAATTATATGTTTCAATTATCTCCTATCCCTTTATTGTGTGCGTGTGTGTTCATTATCTTTGTCCTCTCAGTTTCACTGACCGGCCAATATTCCTTCCTTAATATTTGAGACTCAAGTCATGGTCGCTGTCGCCATTCTGAGCCAATGGAAGTATCTCCACTGTTAGCCGTTGACTGTCCGAAACCATCGCCATTGTTCCTCATTACTATCGATACTAATCGTCAACGGAATCAAGGACACTCAATTAGAAGAGAAGAGAGAGTAAGGCCGCACTACTGTTATTGTTTCCATCACTCTCGTTAATCAGTTCCGGAGGGAGTGTCCCTATGACTGTTCGAAGTCGTCTTCACCTCTATTTCTCATCGTTGCCATAATATCGTTGTCAATCAGGCAAGTAATCTTCAATTACGCTGTAAGTAATATTCATATTTTTGCATGTAAAATCTCCATTTTATTTTGCTAGTAAATTACTTGTATCTGCAAATTGTCCATGATTCTTCCATGTTCATGTTAATCTGTAAGCTTTTCATATCATTATTTGTGGGAATTGGTTATTTCTCTTGTAAATCGTGAACTTGTAGAAAAATAAAGGTTGTGAGGAACGAAGAAAAATTTGAGAGTTTATGGTAATTTGAGGCGCGATAATTAACCAGCTTATACTATAAGCAATCTTTTGTTTTACATGATTGACTTTGAAGGTTTGGATTTTGTGGAATTCAGGATGAAATGGAAATCACAAGAAACAGGGTATTGAGCCCTATTTGGACGGCCAAAGCTTGAATAGTGGGCTAAAAGGGATGAGAATGGCTATTAGATTTCGAAGTTAAACGCATTAACGAGACGTGTGGATTATGGGTATAAGTTTGTGCAGGTATAACTATACGGATGTAGTACGTGTATTTATACGCTTATATGTATAAATATGCAGGTGTACTTATACAGATGTGCGTCTATATGTGGACAGGGTGGCACTGACGGCTTTAGGTGTGTGTGTTTATCACGCGGTGTGTATATAAACTAGTTGTATGTATTTATGCTTAAAGTTTGTGCGTGGGTGTGTTTGGTAGACTAAAAATGCTGATAGTGTATTTACATGGGTTTGGCTATGAGGATATATTTCTGATTTCTTTTATAAATTCTAATAATCAATTCTTTGTGTTAACTCTGTTAACATGTATAGATTTTGTTGGTACTCTATAACTAAGTTGAGGAGAGTATGTAAAAATATTAAGGTGTCAAGTCAAATTGGGGGATATGACACGTTAGTGTGGTCTATATTTTTCCGATATTAAATCTATATTTTAAAAATTGAGGTTTTTTGAATGGGTGCTCATAATCCTATGAATATTATGGGTCGGACATCGTTGGATATCCTACCGAGGTGATGTTAGGTTTGACTTATTGTGAATATAAGTATTTTGTACTCAACAGGATGTATAATACAGTGAATCCTGGGAATGCATGTAAATCATATTCTATGTTACTTGACAAGGTAACGAGAATATTATTCGTATATATTGGATTTGGTACTTGTACACTATGACTGTCAAGTATCATGAGATCATATGGTCGCTTGTCAAACTTACAAATACTGATATTTTAAATATTTACCCAGCCATTGGAGGCGGGTGTGTGGATGCTAGTTCACAAAGATATATAAGATCTAAGGTGACTATTGTAAGATCGTATACAATTGAGACCTCTGTTGAGATAGGTTTGATAAAATCTACATTATTGTTAATACTCAGATTTGATGAATTCTAATTTGCATCTCTAATGATTTATTTTCATATGGTTTTGAGTTATAAATACGATAGGTTATTAAATTTTACGTAATTATTTATATTGATATTATTATCTGAGATAATATATTACACTCCATTATTTTATTAATTTTTTTATTTATTAGGTATTTGACTCATTCTTATATTTTTTGGCTTTAAAGTATAAGTTTATGATTGGTTAGAAGAGATCATACTGTTGTTAATAAACTTCAATATTGAGATAATCTTAGGATTATAAGCTCGTGATGAGAAAATTTAGAGTTAGTTCCACTGAGCACATTTTAATTAAATATGTTATTGGAATTGCGTTTTTAAAATATTAATATTGTAGACGTTTATTGTATAGATAAAATTCACTATGAGTATTGATATTTATTATATTTTATTTAATAATTCATTTACAATGGTGATTATGATTTTAGGTTCTTGTGTGGACTGTCCGGGTCAGATTGGGTGACTTGGATTCAAGGCGTTACAGAACGTATTCTATCAATTATTTAAAATAGTTCTTATTTACTCAAAATGAAAGACTATATTACAAATAATAAGTATATAAATATTTCTATAATGAAAAAATAATCTTTACAATTTTAAAGTAAACTATTTCATCAAATACTAATATAAATGAATTATATAATGTCAAATATCTAAAAATTTAATTATTTATTAACAATTTTT
>JAOVVI020017828.1:0-10510 GCA_028571085.2 Nepenthes alata | reverse complement strand
AACACTGAATAAATAATCTGCTGATTCGCTGCTCAGCGCTACGGAAATCGAAAATTAACTAGAATAATAGAGAGTAAAGACCGAAAAGACAGTAGCAAATCAGCGAGACATTACTGAAACTTGGTGGTGATCCATTCATACAATGAAGCTGCGAGAGACTGAAGGTTGCGAAGCTGCGAGTTGATCCAAACCACTCCCTGCTGAGAAATGAGCAACGAGATGGAGAGAGTAAGACAAGGAGGCAGGTTATCAAGCAAACAGGAAGCGGCACCCTATAAATAAATAAAGCCGGCGACGCGGAGAGAGGGAGAGAGAGAGAGAGAGAGAGAGGAAGGAGAGGGTCGAAGAGGGAGAATGTAGTAATGATTACATGTTCGCAGGGAAAGCGTGGAAAATTCCCTTCTGCAAAAACGGACTCTAACAGTCCAGCTTGTGGGTCCTACCAGCGTGATTGTGCTGCTTTGCATGTGGCCCCTCCTGATATCCGAATTTGGGACATATATCTCTTTATAAAGATATCTATTTAGCATATTTTTTACATTTGTTATTAAGATATAAAAAAATTACGTATAATATTTTTTTATAAATTTTTATAATATAAATATTTATTAAATATTTTATATAACAATAAAATATTTTTTTTTAAAAAAAATATTTTTTTTTTCTGTATCTTTCCAAAAAAATGTACTAATACTGAACCCCGTGGTCCCATTATCATATTTCCATTTTTATCTATATCTCCTTTTTACATTATTATTATTATTATTATTATATATATATTTTTTTTGTATAAAAACTATAATTTTTAACATCATATCGTTCTTGTTAATGCAGTAAGAAAAAGAAATATTATTAATTATTAATTATAAAATTAATATTTTATTTATTTAAAATATATTTAGAATATATTTTTTAATATATATTAAATGTGTTAATTACTTTTAATAATTACAAAAAAAATTAAAATTATAATACAATCAAATAGATGGCAATGGTTCAAAAACTTGCCTTTTCTGCATTTAACGTTTTTTAAACTCGCATAAGATCAATTCAACAAATAATATTATAAATAATAGATTATAGAAGAATTATATGTAAATATAACGTGTATACCAAAAATCAATTTAACTTAGAGTTTTTTAATAATATGTATTTAATCGTGATCTAAAATATTGAACTAATTTTCAGTGTACCAGAAACAAAAATAATAGGTAAAAAAAATATCATAATGATTTAAAAAAAAACTCTTATAACATTTAAATTAATAAAATATTTTAAAATAATAGATACAATAAATATAATATATTATTATAGCTAGAAAAATAATTTAGTAGAGCTGATGCACAAATAAGTATAAAGGTTAAAATCTTTCCAAATCATACATTTTTTTTAAATAATGAGGGAATTACTATTCGTATCCTTAAATCCTTTGAACTCTATACAAATCTTGAATCTGAGTTAAACTTATCCAAATCTTATATCTAGACTGAGTTTATTTAAGCTGCAAATATAAGCTTTAATAACTTAAATGGCATGCTGTAGCAAATACTAATAAGGTAATAGAACAGCCGGTGGTCAACAGAGTGATGATCAGTGGAGCCATCTGATGCAATGCTCGACAACATGCATAGCTTGAGCTCAAACAAGAGCCCCGATGTTTTCATGGTTTGACATGACTGAATGCGTACCAGGGAAAGCGAGTAGCGACCGCATGGTGAACCTAAGTTTAGGCGCACTGCGATGGACCTTATATAGGCATTGGGTCAGCTCTAGGTCTGGCACCTTGGTGTGGGTAGCAGGGTAAGCGCAACAGCGGTGCCATTTGGCAGGGTGTCCCCAGGAGGTGGTGGCGGTGGTAAAGTCTTGCTCGAACTCTCTCCCTCCCATCTTATGGTTTGACACCTATTTTGGTCTTATTCGATCATTCGATCATTCATTAATCAGAGAATGGTCAAATAAAATTTATTAATAAAATAATAAAAGAAATTAGTAATAAAATATTTGACTTAGAATGTTTATTTTAAATTTCTCATTAGTCATCTATTTATTTAGCCATGACCTTAATATTTTTCTTATTGGTTATTATTTGTTCCCATCTGTCTTTTATGTTCTTATCTGGATTGGGCCCACTTTATTGGGAATAAAAATGGCATAATTATTATTTCACTTAATTAAATATTTTAACTAACATATAAAAATATTCTAATCATATTTCAAAGTAAATGCATCATTTTTTTTTCAATCTGATAAAAAAACAATAATTATACATATTTTTCTCTTCTTAATAAAATTCTATCTATTTTTAATTTTATTATTTAGTTTTATATTAACTTTTATTTAGTTTTATTTATTAGTTTTATATTAATGGCATCCCACAATCATATAATAATATACACGTAATTTAAATAAAACTCTAAAAATATTTCAAAAAATAAAAAATCATTATTATTTTCTTATATTAACTACTTATTATATGACAGTGAAATGTCCAGCATATGTTAACATTTTTTGCATTCCATAAAATTAGTATAAAATTATATAAAACCGATGATGATAATAATATTGAGAAAAAAATAAATTCAAAACAAAAAATAATCCGTAAAATTGTTTACCTTGGACGGCTGTCTATATATTTTTTTAAACAAAATTTTAATAGACCTGATTAAAATTAAATTATTTAATTATTTTAGTTTATATATTTAAAATTTTATAAGACTCAATCAAATTATAAAAATATTATAAAATGGTATAATCATAAAATTATGCTCAATTATTTTTTTGTTTAGACATGATTATAAATAAAAGTAACCAATTCGATCCGACCCGACTCAAATTACAATCTTTTTGTATGTATATATATTTTTTAGCTAAATAAATACCAAGTTTATAAAAGTATTTTATTATATTATATTTTTATATAATTAATAATTTTTTATAAAAAAATATTTTTCATTAAGATATATAATTTTCTAATATTTTACCTCAAATATTATAATTTTTCAAAATATCAGACATTTTTAAATATTTTTTATGTCACTATATATATACTTAAATATTAATTGACCAATCCAAATTATCACTGTTTTGCCCATTTAAATTTATCAATTATAAATTTTTATCTAAATTTTACTATATCCTATCCAAACTCAATTTTGATCTAATTTATCTTTATAGCATAATAATTGCAATAGAAAGAACCCAAGATAAATTAATTGATCATATGATAAATTTATATTTTGTGATGAGTTGCGTATAAATTTGATTAAAATTAAATTATTTAATTATTTTAGTTTGATCGAATCAAACATTTATACAATATAATAATATATATTAATATTATAAATATATGATCATATTTTCGGTCAATAGTAAAATTTTTCGGTTCAGCTAGGCCCCATTTTGACATTGGATTTTCTTATCAATATAATTTTTTGATTCGAAATAATGCTAAATTTAATAAGAAATATCCCAATAAAAATTATTTTTCTATAATTAATAACCTTTTTATACAAATAATTTTTTTAAAAAATATTTAGATAATACTTTATTATAATGCTTTATTTTTTTTCAATACTTCATTTTTTGATTTTTCTTATAAAGGTGAATTTTCCAATACAATTGGTTTTGGTATAAAAAAATGTCCACGAAAAACAGAACCAGACTGATTTTTATTATGAATAGATTCAATTATAATTTTTTGCCAATGTTATAAAGCCAAATTCAAACAATTAGCGATTATAAATTTTATCTAAATTTGATTTGTATATAATCTAAATTAATTTTAATTATATCTAATTTTATAACTTAAGGTACAAAATTTTTAATTGCCACACCACAGCTTGTTATTAATTTGTCATTGTGTGTATTAGTTTGGTCTAAATTTGAGCAATGGAGATGAAAATTCATCCTTTTATTTTAAAATAATAAACCAATTAATTCAAAAATATATCTTATTTATATAAAAAATAGAAAAAAAAATCCTTTTTAGAATAAGTGTGCTTGACTTATAAAATAAAATACCAAATCTCTATACTGTAATATTAAAAAAAAAATCACCTTAATTATAACATGATCCACTATATAAATTAACTTATATGAAAATAAAAAAATAAATAGATACTATAAATTAGATTATAATATTTATATTATTTTTACTGAATATTTAAACTTTTAAAATATATTTTAAAATAACATACAAGCCTTAAAAAAATTAAATTATAATCATATATCTAATTATAATATCAAAAAATAGCTCAGTAATCAAATCATGACATATATTCTTTAAGTAATCGTGAAACACACCGTCCACGTTATATGTGTAGTTTCACTACCTAAGTTTGTGGTTGCCTTTTCTGGCATTGCTTTTCTGACATATATCAATTAATGGGCCATAATCAAATTCCACGTTTTTATCCATTTATTTATTAATATTATTTATTAAAAAAATGAATACTTATTTTATCTAATTATAATTTATATATAATTTATTTTAAAATTCTAAAATTATAATAGACCTCACGTATATAAATAGGTTATAGATGGATTAACAAATATATTTTTTACATTTATGTGAATTTAAAGACTTTCTATACAATACGTTTTAATTTCGAATTGTTAACAGATTCAGGTATGATTCAATTTCCATTGTGAACGGATGTAGAACCCAATCTCGGTGCTCATTGACTTGGATATTGTATACCATAATAAAAGATAAAATATCAAAAAAAATGATAAAACTTATTATCTGACAACGTTCAAATCAATAATTTTTTTTTATAAAATGAAGAATATGAAGATGAAATTTATTAGAAACAATGAGGGGGAGGAAACTTATGAGTATGACTAGGAGGTAGCGCTCGGCATGAAGAGGCTTTTGGTGGTAGTATGGCCGTGTAAAGCGGCTTTTTTAGACGCTGGGTTGACAGAGAGTGCAATGGGAAGGGAGAATAGCGCTCGTGGACTTCTTCGAGTGGGATTGGTAGTGTCAATTTGAGCACTGGAGAGGACATACATTTGGAGTCTGTCTTAATATCCTTTTATAATTTTGGAACCCCTCACCCTTGTTTAGGCAACAAAGCTGTCTGCCAACTGCCTGGAAGAGATTATTCCTAATCGGCAAGGGGTTGCTAGTACCATTTATAGTAACCAGGATCAGTCAGAAGGGTTCCTTCCTTTATTGTGGATATGCTGCACATGGTAAATGTTATGATTTTTATCATGGGAGATGCGATGAGTTGGTAACTTCCTTTCCAGGGGAGATTGTGATTTGAAAAAATATTTGGAATCTTGATCGGTTAAGGCAGGTAATTTTTCATACACGAGAATAGGGTCATGACCCGTGTCCAGTTTGGGCCCCATTTGGCCAATTGAGGTTCATATTCGATCAATTAAGACATTGACCGCCCTCTAAACCAGCGGGCCATACTTCTTTTGGGTTGACTATCCTTTTAAGCCAACCCATTTTGGCCGTCCTCATCAGCATACCGTATTAGTTTTGGATTTAGACATAAATATATTAAAATTATTAAATTTTTATGTAACACGAACTACTACGGATCTGATTTGCATAGTGGGGTTCAAATTTTTGGATTGAATTATAATGTTCTACCCAAATCCAACCGGCTTATATCTGTATATATTATAGGCGTAAAAAATTTAACGCTACTTATCTACATGCTACTCTACAACAATATCGAACAAATGATGATTTATGTTAGGAGAAGCTTATCATGTGATTTAATATTTTATTTATCTATTTATATTATAAATTTATTTAAATAATAAATATATATTTACTATATAAAATATTATTATTATTATTATTTTTACAGCGTTTATATAAACTGTTACAGTTAAATAAATTTTATTTATATAGTAAAAATTAGAGAGTGACTATTTTTATATACATATTTGACCTAAGTAGACTATATTGTGCTTGATTGAAACTAAGTTACGGGCGCTAATTAAATCTTATGGTATGTAACAAATATATAAGTATTCTAGGCTGTGCCTAGAACGATAAAATGTTTAAAAGAATTTACGGCTAATGTGATCTAGTCACTTGGGGTGGTAATCAAAGAATCAACGGCTCATATTTGTTTTAAATATTTAAATATAAAAAATTATTAATTATTTTTGGGGGCAAGTCTTGGATCGGCGTGGTTATCAATGTGTACGATTACCAACCGATATTCTCATCTGTCTTCTCTGCAACAAGTTTGAAAAAAATATAATAATAAATAATAATCAATGATTGATTTCCGCCATTGATGACATCTTTGGAATCCTAAGGTCACAGTTTCGCTCCCATCTTTCCCACCTCCCAACAATTAAAATTAAACATTATAAAATTTTAATATATAATTAAAATTAAAATTCAATATTTCAATTACATTTTACTTATTTACTATAACGTGTAGAATTCACTTTAAGAGTAACAAATATTAGACCCGTATCTATATCCGATCAGACTTTCAAATTAGATGACTTCCTTATTTGTTTAATAATTCATATTTAAAAACATATCAAAAATAATTTATGTATATAAGGTAATTTAAAAACTATTTGTAAATCATATATAAAGATAATATATATAATATACATGCATCAAGGTTTTCTCCCGGTGAACCTCCACAGGCTCCCGAGACGTGTCCTTGGGACCTGTGAGAGGTCGCCAGAACAAAATTCTGCAGCCTGTGTAGCTGGGAGAGACAATATCCACCATGTTGTGTGTCTATATGGCTGCTGCAGACTCTGATGGTTAAAATACTATGTGTTTCTCTGGTGGACGCGTTTTGAAAATCGTGGGCCTATCAGGAACAAAATCGTACGGATTTAGTTTAAAGCGGACAATATTCATATACAGTTGCCTAGAAACATTACATTATATTTTAAAATTTTAATTTTAACATTAAAATATATATTTTTAATAGCTATACAGTATCATTCAAATTATCTATAACTTTATATCAGACAAGAGATACATTCAGGATAATGACCACCCATTAATGCTTCTCTAATTTGATGAGGGTTGCCATGTTGACCTCTTTTACCCTTCTGTTTAGTTTTGTTTTTGCTTTATGTATTTGGGTAAGGAATTTTTATCTGCTTATGGGATTAGTTTATTTTTGATTATTTGTTATTCATTTATGTATAAAAATATTTTTTGATGAAATAAAATGTGTTCTTACCCCAAAAAAGATAATGTAAATATGATTCTCAATATTTTAAAAATCTAATAATAATGGTAGCATTGAAATTGAGAGAACCACAAATAATTTTGGGAGTAAGAATCCCAAATTTTTCATTTCTAACATAGGGGGTCCCGGGATTCTATTTTTTTTAGTAGTATCGAGATTTTATTCGTGCTAATATCATAAATTTTGAATCATGAGATTTTTTTTATCGTCACACTAAAATAATTTAACCTTTTTGTTAATATTATTTTATAAATATTAAGCTTTGAAATAATCCCATATAATATAATGAAATATTTATTCTAGGGAAGTGTATAAATTAAAATGAATAATGGTTTCGTACTTCATCAATAACAATATAATAATAGAATTTCAATGAGGATCATCAATAGCAATTAAGGATGAATAATTAACATGATTTGATATATAATTTTAATTATTCTAATCTTAAGGTAAATTTATGTATGGGTAATAAATATATTGATGTAAATTAATATTATTAATCTTATAGGAAATATGAGGTAAAAGACATTAAGATTTATCAAATTATTAGTAAACTATTAGAAAAAAATAAATAAAACTTGGTTTCATATTTTATGGTTTAATTTTTCTCAATTATAAAAATTAAAATTTGTTTTATTTTTACATTAATTAAACATAATAAAAAAAAGCATATTTCTGAAACAGAACAACTATAATAGATAATTCATAAAAAAAATAATCTACATATTATATATTAATAAAAATGATTTTTAAATGTTTGTAAAATATTCCTTATATAATTTATCAGAATATTGAGAAAAATCAGTCACAGTAATCGAGGGGTGGAAATCATGAGGAGGATCAGCCCAAGCTCGCGGTTGACCAGTCAAAATTATTTTATTTTATTATATTTATTTATTTATTGGAGTGGGGATAAGTAAAATTGATGGGAACGGTCAAAAGATAAGAATGCGAAGATCGTTGATGATGGTCGTATAATGAATGGAAGGCTAGGATTACAAGAACTAAAGTGAGAGGCGGTGAGATCGAGAACAGGGGAGCGGAACCCGACAGACATGGTGGGGATCGGTAGCATCATCCGTTAAGTAAAGAATCGTCTGCCATTCACACTGCCCAGAATCTTTTGATTGTGACGCTCATTCTATTCTCTACCTGTCTCTCTATCTCTCCCTCTTTTGTCCTATGTGTATTTTAGGAAAGAATTATAATATATGAAATATATTTTTAATATTAATTAATTATTATAAAATATTGTGAATAAATATTTTTATAATTAATTATAACAAATTTATATAGTACTTTAATAATGAAGATAATTAATATAATATTTTTTTTCTTTTTAAAAAATGCTATATATGTATATAATTGTGTTAATTTGTATTAAGATTATCAATTTCGATACGGAGGAAGTGACAACGAGAATAAAAATTAAAATATGATAATTTTAAATCTATTTGATAAATTTAATATTTTTGAGTATAAAATTATAGATTATTAAAATTTGCTTTTTATATTATATATATACTATTTTATGATTTCTTTTTTCTAAAGACAAATGGATGATGAATGATCCAAAGTTGGATAAATAAACCATGGAAAACTAATGACATTGGTAAAGGGAATATATATATATATATACATAATTGTAAACATATAATGTGGTAAAATCAACCACGAAAGCAGAATTAAGGATCGAGTTTGTACCTCCAGCCATTTGCCTCATCTGTTTTTGTTGGATCTGATTTCGGACGTTTTGAGCTTCTGGACCATCGTTCTCACTTCTAGATGGTGTACATGTGAGAATAGGATGCAGGGACAAAACGGATTACCTCAATTTATAAGAAAATTTTATCAATTGTCTTCACGGTTCATTACCACCGTAAAGCCTTAACGAGAATAATGAGGCTCAATAATGGGTAATTATCACCATTAACATGGGCCACTTAACGCTTCAGCAATGAATGAAGAATGGGTGAAGGGAATCAGCCGTCGTGAAGATAAATCCATTGAGACGGGCGGAAACGGCTGAAACGGAAGAACTTGGCTGAAGCGTCTATATTCTCCCACTTGGTCGATACTTTACTTGATGTGATAACCAAACCCGACAATTCTCAACCTTAAAAAATAAATATACGAATTATTGCGATATATCCTCTAATAATGAGTAATATCTTCCATGTATTATAATATATTATATTTTTTAAGACATATCCATATTTGGTAATGTTACTTTATGAATAAACCTTATGTTTATTTTTTGTTCAACAATTAATGATATTCTCAAATCAACCAATGTGTCCACAATTTTAAGAAATATCACAACGGATAAATATAAATTTTATTAATATCATTATCGATACAATGAAAATCATAAAATAAAATTTAATCACATTCTTGTTACAAGATCTTTGAACCTCAATGGTGGCATGTATTTTGTTAAAGGATCAGCAATCATCAATTAAATGCTAATATGCTCAATAGTAATTTTCTTTCGTTTAACGCGCTCATTTATAACTAAAAATTAAATATCGATGTATTTACTTCGACTGCTACTTTCATTATTTGTAACCAGAAAAACAGTAGCTGAAATATCGTAATATATCTTTAATGGCATTGAGATGGAATCAACCACTCTAAGACTAGATATAAAATTTCTCATCCATACACTATACTTTGTAGTCTCGAAACAAACAACGAACTCGGCTTCTATAGTGAAAGTAGCAATCAAGGTTCGCTTTGCACTCCGCCAGGATATAGCTCCACCGGCAAATAAAAATATATAACCGGATGTTAATTTATGTAAATTAACACATCCAAAGAAGTCTGAATCGTAGTACCCTAATACTTCTAAATTATCGGTCCGTCTATATGTAAGCATGTAGTCTTTAGTGTTTTAAAGATACCTCATCACATTCTTAGTAGCTTTCCAGTGTTCCATACCTGAATTACACTAAAATCTTCATAACATTTTAACTACAAATGCTATGTCAGGTCTTGTACATACCTGAGTATACATCAAACTTCTAATAACGAAAACATATAGAATATTTTTTATCTACTCCCGTTCTAAATTATTTTTCGGACATTGGCTCAAATTGAACCTATCATCATTCACAATGGGTGCTACACTTGGTGAATAATCTTTCATCCAAAATCTTTGTAAACTTTTATTGATATAGGCCTTTTGAGATAAACCTAGAACACATCGTGGTCTGTCTCGATGTATCTTAATGCCAATGACATAAGATGTATCACCCATATCTTTCATTTTAAATTTATTAGAGAGAAATTATTTCACCTCATACAACAAA
>JAOVVI020017825.1:0-10510 GCA_028571085.2 Nepenthes alata | reverse complement strand
TTTGACGCAGCATATCCCAAGCCATTGTGTGGGGATGTCGAACATTTAATCATCTGCCAGCCTGATAAGGAAGAGATGGCATTCGAGCTCACTGAGAGCTTATGCCGATCTGGTGCAGTCCACCAAATCTGTGTTGATTCTGTCTTGGCTCTAACTCCTCGTGCAGAAATAGAAGATCCCCTGTTGGTTGAGGTTGCAAGGGAAGATCCTGTTAACCAACCACCAGCATGGATGATGCGCCAAACAGGAAGGTATAAGGCTGCATATAGAAAGCTTGCAGAGAAATATCCATCCTGCCGAGAGAGATCAAAGACAACTGATCTCATTGTGGAAATCTCTTTGCAGCCTTGGGTAGCTTTTCGTCCTGATGGGGTTATAATATTCTCTGACATTCTCACCCCTCTTCCTGCATTTGGAGTTCCATTTGTCATAGAAGAAGTGAGAGGCCCTATTATCCATTCCACACTTCGTACAGAAAATGAATTGAAGGTATTGCATTCCATTAATTTTGAAAAACTTCATTTTGTAGGGGAATCTCTTAGAATTTTGCGCCATGAGGTTGGTGAGTAGGCTGCAGTGTTTGGATTTGTGGGTGCACCTTGGACAATTGCGGCATACATTGTGGAAGGGGGTTCTACTCACACCTACACTGTGATAAAGAGGATGTGCCATACCTCACCGTATGTATTAAAGCAACTTATCTTGCATTTAACGGAGGCAATTTCTGGCTACATTGTATTTCAAGTAACTTCTGGAGCTCATTGTATACAAATATTTGATTCATGGGGTGGGCAATTGTCTCCTGATATGGGGGATCATTGGTCTAAGCCTTACATTAAGCAGATAGTAGATGCAGTGAGGAAAAAGTGCCCCAAGACACTGATTGTTTTCTACATAAATGGAAATGGTGGCCTTATTGAAAGGATGAAGGAAACTGGAGTCGACGTGGTTGGTTTAGACTGGACAGTGGATATGGCAAATGGAAGGAAGCGGTCATGGAATAACTATAGGGATCCTTTGTGCAGAGAGATTGAGAAGGTAATTCGATCCCTGATGCTAGTAGAGATTGGGCAAGTGAGTTCTTCGTATGCTGGAAACTTATCCCTAGCGTTACAGCACCAAGAGCATGATTTAATTGAGGAGGAAATACCAACAGCAATAAGACTTCCTCAGCTTGCAGCTACAGTTTGGGCAGTGCCTGATGACACTTCCATCTCTGTGGCCCAAACCACACGCATGTGGTACCAATGATGTTCATGACTCGGGAGGCAAAGCTACAACGAACGTGTGATTCTGGATGAGTTTTTACTAAAGATGGTGTTCGGCGGTTTAACCGTGACAAAATATCATCAAGCCCTTCTCTTGATCAACCTTGAGGACAATGTTGTTTTGATGGGAATGACAATATTACGTACTCGTTCATACACCCTCCAAAATTGGACGATAATCTTCGGCACAGTAATTGAATCGGATGTGACGGATCTTATTTTCTGTTGTTATTCCCTTTGGCTGTCTCCCGTTTCGCGTGTCATTTTTCCCGTTTTCCGTGTCTCATATATATTACGTAGATAAGAGTATAATCGGGAAAAGAGAAATATTACTCTCTATTTTACTCTCTCTGGTTTCCCTCTTCCCCTCTCCCTCTTTCCCTCGCGCGCGTCCTCTTCTCTCAGTTTCCTACCCCTTCTCCTCTGCCAGAACTCCCCTTCCCCTTCAATTTATCATCGATCCTCAACGAGCCGCCATGGAGTACGTATCAGTGTGTGTGTGTGTGTGTGTATATTGTAATTGTTAATTGATTGGGGAGGAAGTCATCGATAATTATTATTTTGATTGGATTTTTGTGGAATTAATCAAGATAGTTAAATGAGATGAGAATCATAGCTTAGTTTGATAACGACGAAATTGAGGATATCTTGGGGATTAATTATTTATGGTATTAATAATAGGTTTTGTATATTAAAAGGATGGAGGATTAGTTAAATGATAAATTGATCAAAATATGTTATTCTCGGTTCGCTTTTGTTCATTCATCATTCCGTGATAAATTTCTTTGTGTTAGTGTTAATGGTGTGAGTACTGTTATAATTTGCACTGAACGACATTTCTATTATTGTACTTGAAAATCCTCTTTTGTGTTATGTTCAATTGCATGAGTATTTAAATTATTGGTTTCCTACGGTCAAGATTAAGGAGAACATATAAAAACACTAAGGTATATAGTCGAATGAAAAGCTATGATACATTAGCGTGATCTACACTTATCCGTTACTAATTGTCGTATCATTGTGATAATAAAGTATATTATTTATTATGAAGGGATACTTATAGTCATATGACTATCGTAGGAGATGATATCAGGGATATCATTTGATGAGAAGTATCACAGATGGTATGAGCATACCACGGGTACAATATCTAAGAGAACTGTAGGGGTAGCAAAGATACCATGGATAACTTCGTTGCACTTACCCAACCGTTGGTGTGTAAATACGCGGCCTTTGAGTCACAATGGTAGAATAAGGTCCAAGGAGATTCATTATAATATTTCATTATTGTTGATACCTCTTAAATTTGGGATTCGATGGAAACCACAAGTATTACTCGGTAAAATCCATGTGCCGAATTTTATTATATCCGCATTCAGTGAAATCCATTTTGTCTATTTTTATTCGATTTTCAGGTTGATTACGCTAATATTCAAACGAGGAGATCCTTTTATTTGTTATAAGATCGGATTCTGAGGGATCTTCATCTCTTATTGGTAAAATCTTACGATCTTTGTCACATCAGAATTTGGAGTGATCTGTCTTTATTATGCATTTGAATCGTTGATACAATGAAATATATTTTCTTTGATATATTGATCTGTTGGATATTGTATTGTTATTCGTGACTTTTGTTATACATTATATGTTGCGTATTTGAGACCTTTATTATTATTTCATATTATTTTTTGATTTGTTATCACTTGTTAGCCATTTGGCTCATTCTTGCTATTTTGCTTTCTTCCAGAGTAATAGGTTTAGATGATAACAACGCTAGAGTTGAATAAAGAGTTGTGGCGAGAGAGATTGAGGCCCATCTGAATATAGTATCGTATTTATGTTCTAGAGATATATTTTGATAAGTTGCTTCATTTTATTGGGATTTAATATATCGAAGAAATTTATTATAAAAAATATAATTATTATATTGAATTTAATAATACTTTTTTAAGGATGATTGAAATTTTGAGTTTCTTCATGGTTGATCTGAACTAGGTTAACTAACTCAGGTTTGGGTCATCACAAAATGACCTTCCAAAAATTCGATATGGTGATCAGTAACCATAAACCAAGTAGTTCATTATCATATTTTATGATCATGCTTGACAATTGATCAACAATACTTTAGAAATCATTTAGATGGTTGGTGGTAGAGCTTCCTTCTTGATTATATTCACTTTATCAAATAATATGATTTGTTATTATCCGTGTTCTAATCATAAAATATTTTGAGCTTCTCTCATAAGGTTTATGCATATATTTTAATATAAATGTGATTATACACATTATTATTAATAAATTATCTAAAATAAGCTCAAACTCGAACTAACTATTACCAAGCAATCTGTTGTTGCACTCAAAGTAATTTGCCTCATTCAATAGCTTTACTCTTGATTATTGAGACTAAGTAATCTCAGTGCAAAGCAAATCAAATCTCGATATAATCACCGGTTCTGATTTTGTTAGATCAAATACTTCAAAAACTTTGTATCAACTAATGTTGAATATTGTTATCCAATACATAAAGAGCGGTATTCGATAATATGGATTTAAATTAACTTGTAACAAAGCATTCCCTATGGTACACATGTCATAGAAACAATTATTCTGAAATGGCTTTGTTATAGTCACCTGATGGATCTAAAAGCTCATGAGCCGATCCCAAATTCGGCCTGTAAAATAAAGAACCCCGGAGTAGTGGCCCAGTAGAACTTCACGAAGCTCCAAGATCAAAGTCCACAGCAGTAAGCCTAAGCTGGCAGGACCCAAGACAGCCTAACGATATATGGGCTACTAAGGATGACCACAAGGAAGGCCCACAGACGCAACACAGTCAACTCTAGTTCAGCAGATAAATCTCAATGATCATTACCATCAGGTGGTCCCTCATGCTTGTAGAAGCACGATTTGCTAGTAGCAATGGCTAGCCTATCACCATGAAAATTTTGACGGTTCAGAGCACCGATTATAGGCGTACGATATCGGCCACTCATGATTTCAGGGCCGTGGAGCCCAAGGCCGGCAGATCCATGCCCACACTCTACATATGCATCCTTTCCTCCGCAAGAAAGGAGGATTTTCTCTCTTTTTCAATCCATTTTTTGGCACTTTCTCTGGAATCCCTTCGGAGCAATGGGTGTTCCCACCTCCAATCAAGTCACTAATCATAACTTCAAAGAATCAGATATCCGAATAACTCCCTTCTCTGTAAGCCACTCCTCACGAGTACACCCTTCGGAGCACTACCATCTATTTTCTAGCCACTCCTCAAATGGGCGCAACTCTTTCTTCCTCAAAGCTGCTTTTCAATCGGGCACAACTCCCTCTCTCACAAAGCCGCTACTCATTCAGGCACATCACTCTCTAAGCCACTCCTCAGTCGAGTACATCTCTCTCTAAGCCACTCTGCAATCAAGCGCACCTTTCACTCAAATCTGCCCCTCAATCGAGCGCACATCTCTCTCTAAACCGCTCCTCAATAGGGTGCACCTCTCTCTATGCCACTCCTTAATCAGACGCACCTCTATCTAAGCCACTCCTCAATTGGGTATATCTTTCACTCAAAATTGCCTTTCAATCGGGCATACCTTTCTCTTAAAGTCGCTCCTTAGTCGGGCACACCTCTCTCTAAATTGCTCCTCAGTTGGATGCACCTCTCTCTAAAAGTTGCTCCTCAATTGGGCGCAGCTCCCTCTCAAAGCCGCTCACCTATTGGGCGTACCATAGGAACGTAGTCCTCCAACCAACACTCAGTTCTCTTATATATGTATCTACGTATTATATTCTCATCCTCTCATATTTCTATTCAACTAAGAAAGATTTCTGACCTGAGTATCGGAGGATAAACCAGGAAGCGCGTTTCACAATCTTCTGATCCCTTATTTGTTAGTTGTAATGTGCAGGATCCTAATTCAAAGTAATGAAGAACAGACTTGCTTCAATTCAACCTGTCGGGTGAGATCAAGCTGCTCTTTAATTCGTTCAATAATTCAGATTCAGAAACGCATCATTAGTGCTGTATATGAAAAACATGACGAAAATGTTAGTCTCACAACCAAAACATGCGAACATGGACAATACTAGGGCACAAGTCAACTCACTAGCCAGAGAGGTCATCTCCCATGACAACCCCCCGTGGATGGTCATGGGGACGAATGATTAGCTCCTGGCATATAGACGCTTGCTATTGAGATGGACACTATGTCCACACCACTCCAGACTGTAAATACCCGTCTAAGAGTGCCACTGTCAGGGCCTCCATCTTCTGACTCCCAAACCTATGCGTCCAAGAGGAGAAGCTGGAGGAAGATATAGCCCACTAAGAAGACCTAGCGGCCTGACGACCTCAAAACCCAAGCGGCCACGAGCGATAAGGCCTAGACACGGCTGGAGGGTCAACTGAACGACGGAGTGTGGGATGATAGCCTAGAGTGGCATAATCTATGCTATTCTTGTAACGACCGGAGGCTCCCAGCCTAAGAAGAAGCCTCATGCAACAACAACAGTGGCTCCACCGACTTGAGAAGGTCGCCATTCACAAAGGAAGTCAAGATGCAACCACTCCCTCGGAATTTCAAAATGCTGACCCTAGAGCCTTGCGACAAAATTTCTGATCCGACGGGCCATCTAGATCATTTCTACACTCTACTGGGCTTCCAGGCCTCGATGATACCTAGTGTATAAAAAGACAACAGGCTGATATACCATCATAAATGGTAGACTATACTGACGAGGGAACTCAGACCCTTATGCACGTTATCTCACACCAGAAGAAACTGACTGCATGCTAAGTGAGGTACATGTTATTATCAATGGGTCACATGTCGATGATAAGAACCCGACATTGAAAATCTTGCGGCTAGACCACCGCTGACTAACAGTAAAGAAGGATGCTACATAATTTGTGAAGAAGTGTGAGGGTTGCCAAGTCCACAGCAACACTCCACTCTGACTGCATAGAACTGTGGACCTTACCATCGTCATGGCTATTCGTGCAGTGCCGCCTCGACATCTAAACCCCATTTCCTGTCACGGTCGGGTAGAGGAAGCTCGTCATCATCAGTATCTAGTACTTCGCAAATGTGTAGAGGCCATACGACTAGCACAGATCACTAGCAGAACATCGCCGAATTCATTCGGCAGAACATCACATGCAGATTAGGAATTCCTGAAGTCATAATCACCAGCAACAGAATCCAATTCTTCGGCAAACGTTTCACTAAGTACTACATAAGTTTGGAAATGAGGCCGGTTCACACTTTTGTCGCCTACTCTTAGGCCAACAAACAAGTGAAAATCATTCACCGAATGCTACTACAGGGGTTGGAGGCAAAGCTCGAGGACGCCCGGGGCTCTGGGGTGAAGGGACCGCCTTCCGTGTTACAATCTTGCTGGATATCGCCAAGGAGACATGCACGTAAAATGCCCTTTAGTTTGTGAATGGAACTGAAGCGGCCGTCCCTGTGAAGACTGGTCTGCCTGACCTCCAAGACGAAAGTTTTTACTCACTAAACAACTCCTAACAACTCAAAGAACATCTCAACCCACTCGAAGAAGCCCAAGCTGCAGCAAACCTGTGCACAGTGGTTTATCAACAACGAATCACTCAACATTGCAGCTAGGGTGAAAGCACGCTAGCTCAAGGTGACAGATCTAGTTCTTTGGAGTGTAGAGGCCATGAGCAAAACCACCGACAAGAACAAAATATCTCCCAGCGAATAGGGACCGTTCCCAGTCTCGACAATCCTCTAAAACGAGATGTTTAAACTACACACCCCGAACCAAAGCTTATCCCGCAGGTGAGGAATGCCACCACCTCTAGAGGCACAACCGATAGGTAGCCACCAAGCACAAGTACGTTTTCTATATATCATGCAAACTGCTTGTGTGATGCCCGACTGTTTCAATTGGAAAAGCAGGTCATTTATTTATTTTGCCTCTCATGTCCATTTGAATGCTTGAGTGCTTACATAAATTTCATGACATAGACTGCCTCTAAGTAGGATAAAATCCTTCACATGCAACCTGACCGGCTATGACCCGATAAAAAAACCTCGGTCCAACTGAATGAGAGGCCTTAACGATGTCAAACCCTAAACCTTGATCCTACCAACCGAGTGGCCTATACCAGGTCAAACACTACGACGAGGGAAACTTGCAGACTAAAGTCGAACATCCCCATCAAACGGCCACTAAAACCTTAGAGGGCTTTTTAGCATGCGTGGAACAACTTTCTTCAACAAGAACGAGCACCATCAATTGATAATGGTTAGGTACAACAGCCAGTGGAGCTCATGGACTAAAAATTGGACTTCCCAAACGAGCGGCTAGTACCAAACAAAACCTTCGACGAACTAGAACCCAATACACTAGTGCGACAACTTCCTTTTATGTGGACAAGAACCATCAGTCAAGTGCAAGTGATAGTCTAAACTTTGTCAAAACCGAGCGACAACAACAATATTGCTTAGCCGGCAATCAAACTTTCTCAGTGCCACGATCTCCTTACAAGAGCAAACACAACTGGACAGATGCGTCCACCTAAGCCCGACAATGATAGTGAGAACACTTAGCCGGAAAATAGTCTCTCACGATGTAGCAACATCCCCCGTAGGAAAGAGCACACACATGCGAAGACAGTCGATTGAGCCCATCGATGATAGCGACAACGCTTAGCCGGCAAACATGATCAATTTTGGACCAAGGCAAGCCAACAAAAACTCAAAGATATCAACGACAAATGATTAAAACAATCTAATTAATCTATTAAAGAGTTTACATATACATTAAGGAGAGCCCATCCAAAAACAACAAAAACGCTGACTATACTTATGACCCGAGTAGGCGATGATACTAAGGTTGGGGGCCCCCTGATGAGAGTGGCGCAGGCCCCCCTCCTCTCTCCTCATCTCTCTTGGAAGTCCATTACATCAGTTTGACAATGAACACCAGTGTTCCTCGAATCAATGAAGTGAACGGGGAAGCCTGAAGCCACCAATGCCACAATCCGCCTACCGAAGTGAATGTCGTCTCGAAATGTCTCGTCCATCACATAGTTGACTTCATCTGGACATAACCAAGACCTCAACTCTCCTTCAAGCTAGGCGTACTCGCCCCAGAAATTAGTGAGTTGTTGCTTGGTCTTTCGAAACTTGTCCTTAAGCGAGGTGATCCAATCCATTACTCGATAATTATCATCCTTGAGCTCTCGGGATCTTGCTTCTGACTTGGACATCACTCAATCGAGATAGGCGGCCCGCTTTTCACTCCGTAAAGTTTCAACAACTGCAGCGTTTACTTGGCCCTCCATGTCCTCAAGCACACAATAGGATCAACATGTGACTAAAATAATCAAGAAATCTCGACTTCCTGCCAATGTAATGCCTCCTCCACAACGCAAAGTGCTTCCCGAATCTGTCAAGCAAAATGCAATGGTTAGTCCAAAACCGCATGGAAAAGTACTATTAGAAGAAATCAGTGAAGTAGTACCTCCTAGAAGGATGAACTCTCCGAATGAGATGGACCTTCTTGATATGACATACCAAGAGAACTCTCGGCTCCAATCCTAGTCAGAAGTGGCAAGCATTGCAGAGGTTGTGTATGATAGAGCAAAAGCACCTTGAAGCACAGAGTAGGGGCAGATACGCCCAAAGTATCCAAAGGCTCAGGTATCGATGCTTCTAGGTCAGGCATCTCCTTGGCTGTAGCCATAATATTTGGATTGTCCCCAACCACTTTGTACTCCCTTTGATCGTTACCAGCACCCTCCTCATCAAAAACGATGGGAGGGGCGGACAAAGATGCTTCAGGAGAAGAAGCCACTAAGATCGGGATCCCATATTCTACTGCAGCCACAATGTCGATTGCCATGCCTGGCCTGCTATCTGATGGATCCCCTATTCCAACAGCAGAATCCACCGGGGGCTCACCACCCTTAGCCTCTCCAGGCAACTCGCTAAAATCTAGATTGTCTGATGAAGATTGATCCAAGCCTGGCCTACGCGACAACTTGCCGACAACCCGAGCATGCGCCTTTATACAAGCCTTGTCAATCCTCTAGCATTCCTAAGAAAGGGTCGTTGACGAAGGGACCGCCTCGCCAAACGCTCGCTTAGGAGAGCTCCTGATAAGTTAAATCCCCTACTTTCTCTTGGGGTGACGGGACAGTGCGGTGGAGGCTTCATTCCCCTCCGTCCAAACCTCCCACTGCATTTCATCTGGTACACTTTGAAACACATAGTAATCAGTGCTGTGCAAGATGTCAGCATACTCTCCGACGAGCCTTGCCTACAGCTGAGCCACCCGTTCTTCATTATTTAGGACAAAACTAGTGTAGGTGTCATTGATTCTGCCCTATTTATTCAAGAACTTTCACTCAAGGGTGACTATGAAATAAAAGAAATGGTCCTTTCAGCCTTTTATGAAGCTCAGATTCCCCCGCTTCTTTTGAACTACTTGCGGGGAGTAAAAGAGATCGATTCGGTATTCCGATGGAATCAGAATATCACCTTCAAAGACCGGGCATCCACGGAAAGCCCCTTGGTATGAAGGAAGACTCACAGAGTCATTAGATACCTCAAAGTGTTCGGATGGAAGCGAGTCACAAGGATCTCCAAAGCCCTCAAGACCTCGCACAACTCCCTTGCAAACAAGGATCTCCAAAGCCCTCAAGACCTCGCACAACTCCCTTGCAAACAGGATGTGAAGACCAGCTTTCAAATGTTCCTCGTAGATGGTTATATATACCATGGACAAGGAGAGCAAGCCACATCATCAATGCCCAACACAACGTACTTGAAATATGATACTTGCTGTACAAAGAGTCAATCGTTCTGCCAATAAGGATGGAAGGAATATAGGCGACGCCCCTAGAAGCCATTCAAGAAGGCAATGACAAACTAGGGTAGAAATATTCCAAAAACAATGGGATGCAAAAACGGTTGTGGACCAACACTTAAATAGCCACAACCAACGGTGTCGTTTGAAGACATCCTAGAGGCGTGCCTCCATACGTGCCCACATCGCAGAGTGTCACGACATGTCAGTTCACCGGGTCAATCATGTTGACTAATGTTTTGCCTCCCTGCACAATTCGCTGATAGCTTGATGGTCCCCAGGCCTAAATTGACGAGTTGGCAGCGCAGCACCAGTAATGATGCCTTGACACACCCCCTTTTCAAAATGACGACAGACTGGCAATGTACCACCCTAACGAGCTCAAGATAAGTTCAATTCATTTATGT
>JAOVVI020017824.1:0-10510 GCA_028571085.2 Nepenthes alata | reverse complement strand
GGTCCATATATACGTATACTCTAGTATTTTTATATAAATTTGTTAGCGTATATAAATAAATTAAATATAATATTATTTTAAAATGTTGTAAATATGCTCAAATAATGTCTTCTTTAACTCCATTCTATCAAAATTATTCTCTTCCTTTCTCCCAAATACGATGTCTGCATAGGGTGTCCGTTGGCACGTAATCTTGTAGCAATCAACAGTAACATAAATTAAAACACTATTAACCGATAGGGTATTCTCTATAAGTTATCATGGACTGATTTAGTGAAGGAGAGCTTCATTGAAATGATATAGTTATTGTTATCTAATGTGACAATTATAGGTTCAAATTATTAAAATAACATCTTATATAATATAAAATAAGACTATATAAAATAAATTAAAAAAATGTTATACCCATCTCTTATAAAAAAAACATAATAATAAAATAGCCATTCATTAATTGTCAGGAGCCAATTTTTATTACAAAAAATACTGAACTATTGATTAATGAATCATGACAAGAGTATCAGTGTTTTTTCATAGAATATCGAATAGATGAGATTACCGCTTGGATCCGATCTGTTACATCGGAACAGCACGGTAAAGACTTTAAAGACCTCGAAATGTACATGCCCGAAGTCTTTCCCTTAGATTTTATGGCTGTTATATTTATGAGTCGAGAGGCCCTGTGCCGCAGATCGCAATCGTTTAGTTAAAATTAGACGTCCATGATTTGCGGAGCATCTTTTTTTCATTTTCATTTAAAAAAAAATTTAAAATACCATTCGGCAGTTGGATTTGTGATCGAACGGTCACAATTGCAGCACAGGCCCTTAAACTCATATATTTATAAGTCCCAACAGAAATCGAGGTCATTATCAGATTTTTCGGAACAAATAAATCTCCCTAAGGTAAGCCAATTACTTCTTCAAATGAACATCTAGCTAATTTCTAGTATAATAATAACGAAAATCCTTTTTTCTGATCAAATTATCGAACCATATTCATTGAACTTTATGTTTTTCAAAATTAATTAACATCATCGATATTAACTGAGTATTAAAAATATATTTTTTACCTTTATTTTAAGATGTAATTTATGAGTTAAATCTAATTTCTGATGTTAAAGACCAGCGATAAATTTATCCATGCTTTGTCTTTTATTTTGATAAAAACAGGTATAATTTTAAAACAAGAATATTGGCATAAATTTAAATAATTGAATTGAACATATGGCAACATTGTTATAACCATTATGCCATTTACGTTTATTTCCGTGGTGAAATCTATGTTAGTTCTGAGTATGGTTGTATTATTAATGTTATATTTTACCAAGTGCTTAGTTAACTTTGAGAACACTACGGGTAGATAAATTATATAAATATGGCTTTACAATGTTGTATAAATGAATAATATTTATTCATTAAATTCTTTATCCAGGCATTAAAAATCAAAGGAAAA
This sequence comes from Nepenthes alata, assembly GCA_028571085.2. Lineage (NCBI taxonomy): Eukaryota > Viridiplantae > Streptophyta > Magnoliopsida > Caryophyllales > Nepenthaceae > Nepenthes > Nepenthes alata. The sequence continues at coordinate 9,058 of JAOVVI020017824.1, read as the reverse complement.
GGCAGCAGCTGCTGTTAGATTCTGAGAGTTGAGGAGGGGTTTTGCTATGATTCATCCTTCTGTCGATCATTTTTATTTTAAAATTTTTGAGATCTCTCGTTATAATACAAAATAATAAAATTAATATAATATAATATAATGTTATCTAAATCTTTATTTTCTATCTTTTTTTTTCAAATAATTTTAATTATTTAAAAAATAAAAAATCTAATATTTTAAAAAATTATAACACTGCCCGAACTAGACAGTTAGCAAGATTTGTTGAATACTTAGAGATAAAGGTGTTAATTTCTCAGTGCTTTCCACACAACTTCATAGAAAGGAGAGACCCACTTCTAAATTCATGTCTTTTCAAAATCACAGGGAAAACTCAGAGAGAGAGAGAGAGAGGGAGAGAGAGAGAAGGTGAAGTGCCTTTGATACTGCTGCTGCTGCATTGCTACTTCTTCTCAGCACTTTGCGATCCACTTTTTCCCCGCCTTCAAATAGATATTAATTAACCCACCAAGAAGAAAAGCATTTCACCTCACATCCATCTCTCTCTCTCTCTCTAACCTATTCGATACAGAAGAAAGCTTTACTTGATCAGCTTCATCACTTCCTTGCTAAAACGACCGTTCTCTGATCACCTTACTTCAGAGCCCAGGAAAAAAAATCATGTCAAACCCATGAATGATAATCTCCGTAGAATCCTCCATTTCAAGCAAGAGTGATGAAATCAGCACTTCTGATGGAATAATACTTCCAATATTTGAAGAAATTGAATGTATGTATGTAGTTTGTGGGTGGTGGGAAGAAGAAAATGAGATCAGATGGTTGCACAATTCAACAAGCTCTAACGCCAGAAGCAGCCGGCGTAGTTAACCAAGCCGCCGCCTTGGCCAGGAGGAGGGGCCACGCCCAACTAACGCCCCTGCACGTGGCACATACCCTTCTTTCCGCCACCTCCGGCCTCCTCCGCGCGGCCTGCCTCCAGTCCCACTCCCACCCTCTACAGTGCCGAGCCCTCGAGCTCTGCTTCAACGTGGCCCTCAGCCGCCTTCCCACCGCCACGTCGATCCCCATCTTGGTCGCGCACTCCAACCAGCCGGCCATCTCCAACGCCCTCGTCGCCACCTTCAAGCGAGCCCAAGCCCAGCAACGCCGTGGCTCGATCGAGAACCAGCAGCAGCCGATCCTAGCCGTAAAGATCGAGCTCCATCAGCTGATTGTCTCAATACTAGATGACCCTAGCGTGAGTAGGGTTATGAGGGAAGCCGGCTTCTCGAGCACTTTAGTTAAGTCAAAGGTGGAACAATCTTTGTCCGCCATTAATTTAACCTCTCAAGCTCTACATCTTAAGGACTCCTCCGATCAAACCCTAGCACTAAAACCCGCGAAGCCAAGACCATCGGATCAACTTATCCGGGATGAGGATATCGCGACGGTGATCGGTGGCTTGATTAGTAAGAGGACGAAAAGAAGCACAGTGATCGTCGGAGAGTGTGTTTCCACCATAGAAGGTGTAGTAAGAGGACTGATGAATAAAGTTGAAAAGGGAGAAGTTCCAGAGGCTCTGAGAGATGTAAAGTTCCTGCCATTTTATCTTTACTCTTTCGGGCATCTCTATAGCGAAGAGGTTGATCGAAGAATCGGAGATCTCAAGGGTTCAGTAAAAGGATTCTTGGATGATAATAAAGGTGTCATTTTGTATTTAGGTGATCTTAAATGGATTTCTGACCAGTTTAGGGTTAGTGGTGAGGGAGATGATCTTCAACAGAGAAGAACTTGCATCAATTACGGCCCTATTGAGCACGTCGTCCTTGAGCTCGGACGGTTCCTTTCTGGGTTTGGTGATGGTGAAAGACTATGGCTTCTGGGAATTGGGACGTTCCAAACCTACTTGAAGTGTAAAAATGGTGAACTTAATTCACTGGAGAGTATTTTAGGTCTCCATGCCATTACCATCCCCGCGGATAGCTTGGGTTTGAGACTCATTCCTGACAGGTAAATATACGATCATGGCTTAAAATATAATTTACTTTTCCAAAGTTAAAATAATTGTCAGAATGCTTAAAATGATTGTAAAATTATATTATAAAATTATTGTTAAAACATATTTTGTTGTTGTTGAGGTTTCCGCCTCCTTCCGTTTTGAGGTGTTGTTCCTCTGGCGTTGCCATTGATATTGCTTTTCAGTCTATTTTGGACTTCAAATAGATTGGCTGAGTTGCTTTGTTCCACTTCATCGGATGGGTGAATGACCTTTCCATTCTGTTCTCCTATCCGCTTTCTTCTCTTTCGACTTCTTGATTTGTCTTTGAACTGCAAATGTTTTTCTGGGCTGCCTGTGGCTTCTTGTTCGTCCTTTTAGTGTTTACATTTTCTTCTCATTAATTCAATTATTATTGTTATTTATCAGAAAAATATTGTAATTTTTTTGGATAAAATTACAAATTTTCAAAGTGCGAGTTATTTAAAGTTTTATCTTCAGATGGGTTCTCTGATTTGTTAGTTTTTTAAGATATCATTGAATTAAACTCTCATAAAAAAGTTTTTTCTTATTTTTATTACAAACACCAACAAATAATAAAATCAAGGATGGCCACTTTTTCTAAAGTTCTACTTGCTGTATAAGAAAAAAAGAATGTGAAAAAAAAAATCTCATGTTAATATTATGAATTTGTTCTTTGATTTAGGGATGAAGTTCATTTACAGAGGTTTGGAAATTTGTGAAATAGTAATTATCTTAATGTCGCTGTTCTTCGTGATTTCTTGATTCAGTGATTTACAAATTCCATTGAAACCAAGCAAGAGAGACGGTGGTGGACCGAGTTGGCTTTTGGTTGACGCTGGTGGCTGCGGGGAGGAGAAGGGCGGCGCGGGGGCTGAGCTTCACGTTGAAGAAAGAAGTTGGAAAAGGATTATAACTTGCAACAGTGATTCTATTGCCCTAACTCTTCCTTCGTGGCTGCAACTGTACAAAGATGAACAGGTACTATCTTTTCTAAAACAATAACATTATTATTATTATTATTATTATAACCACGAATATAATTTAAAATATATATATATTGAGTTGGTTGTATCTTATAAAATAATAAGATAGGTAGATATAATGCCACTCAATAAGGTTAGAAGAATATCTTCAAAAATATTTCTTAATAGAGATATATATATATATATAGTAATGGATTTGAAATTTAATTAAAGTTCTTGGCTTTTTACCTGAAATAATTATGGTCGACAAAAAAGCCTCAAATGCATTAAAAATGCAATCATCCGATAGACTCCTTTAGGATTCAGGGAGCCTGCCCCATTAAAAAGAGAAGTTGGTTCAACTTTTTTAATTATAATTATTTAATATTAAATAAATAATTATATTATTTATTTTTTAAAAAATATATTAATTTTATTTATTTAATATTAATCAAATTGTTATAATCAGAAGTACTTGAATCAACTTCTCTTCTAGAAGAATAGACACACCAAATCAATTTCTTTGTAGCTCAATGCAATATATACATATTGTATTTAATACAAAACCTAATAGCAAAATCTTGTTTTTGAAATGGTTATCTGTTTATTTTTTAAAACTTATATATATATATTAATTCTCAGTAGGAGTAAGTATATGTTAAACCTATGCGTCAATCCTAAAATTACATTCCCATAACCGAGATGTATGTATTTATTTTATAATTTAAAAAATATATAAAATAAGATTTTTTTTATTTTTTTTAAATTGAAGGATTGAAATACTATACTATAAAAAATTAATTAAAAAATATAAATTTTTTTGCATATTTTTTAATAATTTTTTCAAACTATAAAATAATGACTGTTGATTGTTTAATTCAATAGTCTGAAAATAAGGGAAGGGACTCCCCTTACCGTACGGGTGGCGCCTGAAATCCTTACTTTTTTTTTTACTATGTCGTTAATTTCATAACAATTACCATAGTCCAAAGTTTGCAAAAGTTTTTGATGTTTGGTGCCTTTACTTTTTCCTATTTACTACCAGGACCCTATCCCAGTCAAAGATTTATGCAAGAAATGGAGCTCAATTTGCAATTCAGTCCCCAACTTGCAGCCCCACGAGCCATCAGAGAAAGCTCTAAGCTTCTCTTCCCCTACGCCCGAATTTTCCTACGATCGAACTCGGGCCATGCCTGACCCGAATAATTCCGGGTTCATAAGGCCTGCATCAACAACTTCCTTTCAACATCAAAAACAGGCGGCGTTACTCCTCTGCTTATCAAACCCTAATTCGACACCAAACTCGACTTCCTCCAGCGACGTCATGGAGATCGAAGGTGCTAAGGGATTCAACGACTACAATCCCGAGAGCCTGAAGATCCTCTGCAACGCCCTAGAGGAAAAGGCTCCATGGCAGAGGGAGATAATCCATGAGATAGCGACCGCTGTGTTGACATGCAGATCAGGGATGAGAACCAGAAGAGGGAACGATAAAGATAGGGAGGCGAAGGAAGAAACTTGGTTGTTCTTCGAAGGTCCGGACACGGACGCCAAGGAGAGGATCGCGAGGGAACTGGCAAGGCAAGTTTTCGGATCGGAGAGGAAATTCGTCCCAGTTTCTCTCAGCACCTTCCCTTCGTCCACAACGAGGGCTGATTCAGTGGAAGAATGCTCTAGAAACAAGAGGGCAAGAGATGAGCAAAGTTGTAGCAGCTACGTGGAGAGATTCGCGGAGGAAGTTTCGCGGGACTCTCATGGAGTCTTCTTTGTTGATGGTATCGAGCGAGCTGATTATTCTTCTCAAATGGCGATTAAGAAGGCGACTGAAACTGGGAGAGTAATCAACTCCAACGGCGATGAGATCAGCCTTAGTGATGCTATTATCATTCTAAGCTGTGAAAGGTTTCGCTCGAGATCAAGGGCGTGCCCTCCTTCTGTGAAGCAGAAAGTGGAAGATGAGATCAGTACTCAGAGTGTTTCCTTGGATTTGAACATCTCCATTGATGATGGTCGCGTTGATGATGATGATGATGATCTATGTGTAGATAAAATTGGGCTTCTTGCTTCTGTTGATAGATGTATTACGTTCTAAGCTTAGAGTTATTCAATCGAAAATTATATTACATTTAGTGTTTCATTTCTAAATTGCAGTCTTATTTTCTTTTTATTTATTAATTATCAACATTAAAAAAAAAAAAAAAAACGTAGGCATCTTCCTTCCTCTTTTTTTTTTTTTTGTCAAATCTGGAAATTTATCTGTCTTTTTTGTCTTTTGATTCTCAGACAATTATGATGTTGATGCATGGAAGTTGGAGGAGAGAGAAATTTGCCCCACGTAAAGTTATGCTTGTGAATGCATGTATGACCTGCCACAATCGGGCAGCTTGTTTTATTTATGTTCATATTTATTTATCTTATTTAATTTTTTTTAAAAAAATTATCCTTGTTATCAGCTACGGATACAATGGGAATAGTAAAGTTTGTATTTATATTAAATTAGTCCATATACTTAACAGGTTGACACAATTATAGCACATAATATATGTATTGTGTCATAAATTAACACATTTACCCTAAAATAACACCAAATAACAAGATTAATAAACGTGTCAGGTTATTATAATTATAAAATAAAATAATTAAAATTGAATTATTCATTTAAATTATGTTTGATAAACATGTAATTGATCACATTATATTATGAAAAACATAAATTTTACATAAATTTCAAGCCTAAAAGGAGCATTAGTGAGAGTGGGTGTGTAGTATATCATTAATCTTGGAGCATACTTAACCGTAAAAGCATTTGAATTCACTGGTTTTTTGACAAACCATTATGTATATGAAGAATATATAACTTTACAAATACCATCAAAATGACAATATATGATGGTGTTGCAGAATTTATAAACGTAAATTTTATATAGTTATGCTTTAAAAATGATATTTTTCCTCATCTAACAACTCTAAAGTTTAGAGTTCTTTTTTTAACTTAGCATTTTTTATCAAATTGTTGTATTTAGTTATTTCTTTATTATTATTATTATTTTTTTGAGATAGTTTGGACACAATATAGTTCTGAATAAGGTACGAAGGATATACCCTAAAACCTAAGAGATTTCTTTATAGAATTATGCCTTATTCTTTCATACTTAAAAATTGATTTTGACCATATAATATTACTTTGTATGATCACCTTCTTCCTTCTATGATTTAACAAATGAACCTATCTTTTTATTTACTTAATATACACCCCATAGCTCAAGATTTCTTAACTGATATTATATGAATGCTATTATTCAATGATAAGTTTGTCTGCTGATTTTCATGGCAAATGAAAGAATTTCTCAATCAAGAGGCAGTAGAGAGTAAGAAAGAAGAAAAAAAAAAAAGAAGGAAAATTTAGGAGAACATCTTGAAAAATCTAAAGTAAGAAAAGTGCATAATTACTCGTTTTATTCTCTATTCAAAATTCGAAATTTTCCTCTATAGTTCTGATGAGGTTATGAAATTATATGTTCATAACGTCCACGTATGTGTTCATTGATGTGTTTTTCTCCTTCAACATGCATGGCCAAGCATACTCTCAATTGCAGAATTTCTGTGATTACTACCTAAAATTCTGGAATTTGAACTGTGAAATCCTTTTGTACCTACGAATTTTGTTCAAAAATGATGAATCTCTACACTAACATATGTGTAAAGCACGTTTGTTTCTGAATTTTTGAAAACTATTCATTTTATAGATAATGTTATTTTAATGAAATTATTGTAAGATAATTAATAGCAAAAATAATTCGTAACATGATCAATACATTATTTGCGTATGAAGGTTCGAGGAGGCCCGCTTAAGGGTTATAATAATGGCTTACAACTTCACCTACAGAATTATAATATATAGACATGCTAATATTTCATTATAACTATACTATTCAATGATATCATGTTACAGTGATTCCAATGTGGGGAGTTTAGACATATTATTTCTTAGTCTTTTTTGTACAATATCAGTTCTTATTTTATATTGAAATTTTGTCTTACTCTTATAAACTTGTTATTTTCTTGAAGTCACCTATTAAAAGATCTGTATATAAAGTTGTGCAATATGATTGAAATTTTTTATTTTAATATGTGATATAGCTTAAGTTATGATAAATGGGCTGTAATTTAGATATTGCATCTAGGTAGTGTTAATTAAGGCAATTTATTAGGCACATGAATATGTGTTTGTGTTGTTAATGGTTTTGTGCATCATTTTGTCATGATATTTGATGACTATACTCAACAACATAATCAAAATGCAACAATCACATTCTTCTATTATTCTTCCTAATATTATGTTCTATTATCTTTCTAATGGTTAACATACCTTTAAAATTGATGGGATAGATATTAAGATAATATTTTAATATAATATTTAATTTTAAATTTTTATATATTAAAGATATATCTCACCAATTAAAAAAAAAGGAGAGAATTTAATATTTAAAAGTATTATAATAAAACCCATTTTATACAGCCAAACGGGTCAAAAGTTTAGATGAAAAATGATGCAGTATGGCCACAAATGTCACCACTTAGCCATACTGGACACTATTTCGAGGTTCAGAGGAACAACTTTTTAGAATTTTTGGGATCTTCATTATAAATTGAAGAGGTATTTTCTCGATATTTTAATCAGGAAAAAAGAAACAGAGCTACAGAAACGTACCATCTTCTTCCATGCATGGATGAGGGTTTAATTATAAACTCAACTAAGCTGATTTGCTACGCTTTTATTTAAAAAGAACTATATAGTTTAATGGAGCTTTGTGAAGGGCCAATGTACATCTCAAATATAAGGAAAAGCTATATGATACATATATATTTCTCTAAAAAAAATGATAAATTTGACTTTTTTTTAATCGTGATCGTTTAATATTAATCGAATAATTATATTATTTTCTAATAAGAAAAGAAAAACTTGTTAGTTCTTTTAAAAAAAATATTAACCGTTTAATAATAATTGAACGGTTGTGATTCAGAGGAGTAGAGACCCCTAATTTGTATGATATAGTTCTAACTTGATTTCTTAGGGAGATACCCATTAATATATGAATTTGATTAGATGTCACACCCATCTATAATTTAATTTCTATGCATTCTTTTTTATGCCAGGCTCATAAGAACTTTGAAAAAAAAAATAGATAATTGCTTACATATAAAAAGTAAATTTCATAAGAAATGTAATTATAAGTGTGCTACGTAGAATTTCTCTTAATTAATTGATTGATCCGACGTTGTAAGTTGCATGAATATTTTAATCATATTTTCTACATAAATTTTTATTTGATATATTTCCATATTTAAGACACACACTTTATATGGGTAAGAAAGACTCCAAAGTACTGGTGAGTTAAAGCCCCACCAACTCGCCCTCTTCCATTGATTTATATATGTAACTGTTAAGGTTTAAAATATAAAATATTTTTTAAATTTTAATATAATATTTTTTTATAAATTTTTGTCTATCATATAAATATTTTGATATTTTATCATATTGTAAAAAAAATTAAAAAAAATGTTTTATATAGTTAATGCTACCATAGTTCCTTAAAAAAATTCACTATTTATCCATCATGTTTAATTATATTTCCCAATTAGTGTTTCTCGAGCATATATCCTTTCATTATATATTCTCAAGTAGATAATTTTTTTATAATATTAGACACCTTATTCCAAGCCTATATATTGTAGCCTAACTTTCAAAGATTACAATGTCCAATATCTTCAAAAAAATTGAATTATTGGGTGTATAGCTTAAAGTATTTATTAGACGGTAATAACTCCGATTGTTATTTAAATTATTTTAATATTTATTTATAATTTTAGATTAATTAGATATGCTGTGAAATTAATTATATATTATAAAATTTAAAAAAAAATTAGATTTACACTGTGGCACCTGAAACTCTCCCGAGAGACGCATGAGCACCGATGTGATAATATATATGTGTATATATTTGTCAACAAAACGAAGAAAGCAAAAAAATTAAAAGAAAAAGGGGATCGGCAGCTAGCAGAGCATCGGAAAAGAAGAAAAAAGAAGAGAGGAGGAGGG
>JAOVVI020017823.1:0-10510 GCA_028571085.2 Nepenthes alata | reverse complement strand
ATATTTATATGCAAATAATATATTCATAATTATAAGTAATATATGTTTTTTAAAATAAAATTTTAATAAAATTGGTATTTACATAAGATCTGAAAGTTATAAAAAATATATATTTTATGTTCAATTACTTATTTTTTAAAATTTTATATATAGATAAATAATTTAATATTGTTTTTTAATTACTATTTTTATTTTTTATTTTATAATTTAAGATAACTTACTCAAATGATAAAACGACGACAAAGTTTAAAATCACATAATAGCCAGATCAAAAGAGCTCCATTTTTCAAAAAGTTAGCGTTTTTTTATTCTCAAAATCATAATTATTAAATTTTAAATAAAATATTATGAGTAATTATTATAAAATATATAATTTTAACTATTTTTAAAATTTTTAAATAATTAAATTATAATAATTTATTTAAAAATAAATAATTGAGATATAGACAGTAAATTTAGTCTACCAAATCCAGCCTTTTATGTAGCCTTTTAAAGTTTATATTATTCACTACTTTAAAATAATATAACGAGTAAATTTTAAAATTTAAAAATAACTTAAATGTTTTTAAATTTTTTAATATTAAATTAAATATGCCATAAATATTAATTTATTTTTAAAATCGTCAAAAATATTTATATTTACCTCTCTTTATTTGAAAATTGCTATTTGATTTTAATAAGCAATAAGCTTGAATCCCCATGGCTGAACGACGAGTTTTGTCAATTTAAACGCACAATAAAGTTTCAAATTAAACTGACAATTAAAATTAAATTAAAGAAATTAAAAAACTTAATATTAAAATTTCAATTTAATTTTTATGGTTCAGAGTTCACGTTAACCTCAGTCCTGAAAGACAGCCACGTGTATGAGACTCAGAGGGAGAGCCACTCTTCGTCTGAAAATTTGGATTTGCCGCGCTGTGCATCGACAAGACAAATGGCCTCCGTCTTCTTATGACTCTTTATCTCTTCGAGGTTCGGGGTGCGCGCTCTCTCTCTCTATCTCCGTTTTTCAAAGAAAACACCGTTCAATTGCTCCGATGGTCTACAATCCGGGGTGTTTTCTGTCAGAAAACTGGGAATTGCAGCCATGGAATTTGGGTTCTATCTTTCTACTTGGCAACTAACTTTGGGTCTTCTCTCATCCCGGTTCCGGCCGTAGGATAAAAAAATAGTCGAAGTAGTTCAATATTGTTGCCAGCTTATTTTTCTGTGAACTGATCAGTAACAAGAATCGCAGCTAGAATATTCGGTAGCACTCTCTTTCTCAATTATCAGTTTCAAATCACTGCTGTTTACAAAATTTGTTGTTTTATTTATCCCTATTCCTTTCCTCTGTTATTCTTGAAAAGTTTTCCACTAATTTCAGTAGGCTAACGGTCAAGAATGTTTAGTCAGCGCTTTTCTGTTTCCACAGTATATATGAAGAGCTTTGTTTTCTGGGCAATGTTTTTCCACGCATTCGCCTCTCACTCGAGAGAGGAGTAGATTAGAAAGCCATAATAAACTCAGATAAATGAGAATCAGCTCTAATTTTTCATGTTTATTAGCATAATGGAAAAACCCTAGTTTTTCTTATTTTAATTTACAGAGAAATCCCATCAGTTTCAGTACTTATTAAGTTACTAGTTATTTATTCAGGGTGCAGACAATCCATATTCACATTGATTGCGAGCATTTGACGGTATTAAAATCACATGCGGATCAGCTTCTCCGCGGGGGACGCTACTCTCTGATATTCAGATCTTGAAAGTCTCATGTCCATAGCCAAACTCAGTTGGCGACCTTTTTATTGAACTTCAGCAAGATGACGTCGAATTCCGGGAGACCCACATCATCACCGTCGCCATCGGATCCGGCGTTGGATATTGATCCGTTGTTGAAGGATTTGAGTGAAAAGAAACAAAGCTTCAGGCGCAACGTTGTATCCTTGGCGGCTGAGTTAAAAGATGTCCGAACCCGTCTTTCTTGGACGGAACAATCACATGCTAAAGAAGCCATAACGAGACAGGCATGCCATACTTTCATCTTATTTTCGGTTGAAAAGATCAGGATTCTTTACATTTTCTTTAGTTTTGAAACCTCGAATTTGAATTCGAAATTATTTCATCCTTTTTGTTCTTCATAAGTCTCCTCTGTACGTTGTGGGCCATTTATGTTTGTTACTGTAGATTGAGTGCTGAATCATTTTTAGGGTCTTTCAGGAAGTTGAGGCCAAGGCCAAGAATATGGAGGATGAGATATGTAGAATACAGAAAAGCTTGGAGGCGAGAAATGCGCAGATACAGGAATCAGCATATACGGCCGAAAAGGTCCAACTAAATCTCATCAATGTTCTTGATTCCCCGTAATCTTTAAGCTTTCCTTTCTGTTGATTCTCAACTTTGTTATTATAATATCATAGATGCCCAGTTCTGTAATCCGAGTTTGTTGATGCGTTAACCAGGTTTATATGGTTAATTTTGTTTTTACTTTTGGTTTTTAGCCTCTTGGCAGCATATGGAATAAGGCTGAGTGCCCAAGACTTAGGAAATCATATTTCTTACAGTCTTTTAATTACTTGAATTTTCCTGGAAAGATTGACTTTCTGTGGAATATCATTCCCATTTCTAGATTTGAACTTAATTTGGCAGAGATCTATCTAGCCGAATATCTTTGTTTTCATAATTTTTTGTAACGAAGATATTACTAGATCCATGTTATCTGTACACACGCCATTTTAATTTGATCAAACAATTACCACATAACCTCCCACCCCCCCCAAAAAAAAAACCTTAGGTCTATACAATTGGACTTTCCATGTGTCACTGGGATTGGAAGTGTTACACTGCTTTAGATCGTCTGCTTTCAGTGCCCTAGACATCCATCGCTGTCCTTCCTCACTGCAGTATTTTTGTATAATTCAAAGGTTGCAGTGCAGGGCACACTGTTTTAAATTTAGTTTTCTCATTTCATGTCCGATTTTTATTTTTCTAGTTCCTGTCTGGAAGATATGAATATGAAGGTGACTTTATTTTTTATTTTTCAAATGAAGGTGACAATGAGTAGTTGACCATGATGGGTCCCAGCAGAGTACTTTCAACTAACTATTTGGTTGATTTGTTGCATTAGAGGATATACTTCGGTGAAATGACAAAGCTATTCATGCTACAGTATGGTCATGTGTTCAAACTACGGAAATTAGTCAACTGAATTCAGGGGTTTAGCTTTGTATATTTTGCTCTTCTTGTGCCTGAATAAGTGAACCTCGTGCACTAGGATATCCTTGGTAGGGATAGATTTCATTTGCATGTGTTTGACATAAACAATATTATCAAAGTTTCTTTAACAGTTTGCCTTAACCCAGTTAAAGTCAACCCAGTGTACAAAATTCTGGTTATATGTGGGGCATGAAAAAGGGTTAGATCACTTTGAATAATTTTTTGAGGTCTTAACATATCCAAATTGCCCACAGAAACTTTTTTTCTTGTCATAAAATGGTAAAGTTTGGAGGAGTGGGAGAGTACAATGCTTTTGAAAATTAGCTATCGTGACTCTAGTTTTGAATGAAAATGCAGTACCTCAGTGAGCTGGATGAACTTAGATCTCAGCTCATAGCTACTCAGGCTACTGCAGATGCAAGTGCTGCTTCAGCTCAATCAGCACAACGCCAATGTTCGGTACTAGTGAAGGAACTTGATGAGAAGAACAACTCTTTAATTGAACACGAGGATCATGTTCAAAGGCTGGCCGAGCAGTTACACCTCCTTCAAAAGGATCTTCAGGCTAGGGAGTTTTCACAGAAGCAGCTGAAAGATGAGGTTTTTAGAGTCGAAGGCGATATCATGGAGGCCGTTGCCAAAGCTGGAGCAACGAAGGATTTTGAGCTAAGAAGGATCTTAGGTGAGCTATCTTCAAAAAATCTTGAGAAGGTCAGTAGAGTTTTAACTGCCAAGGATGAGGAGATAGCTAAACTGAAGGATGAAATAAGGATCCTGTCTGCTCACTGGAAGCTGAAGGCCGAGGAAATGGAATTTCAGGCATGTATTTCTAGGACTATGCCATGATCATTTCAAATATTAGGTTTTTTATCCTTCCAATGGTCGATATCATTTTAAAATTGATGGATGATAGAGATTAACATAATATTTTGATGTGTTTTTTTAGTGATAGATGAACTTAATGTTTGGAAGGAACTTGTATTTCTGTGTATTGATTGGAGTATGAACCATTGTTGCTTGGTAATATAGTCATAGTTTTGTTTTCCTTCATTAACAGTTAGAGAAGCATAGGAGGGCTGATCAGGAGCTGAAGAAAAGAGTATTGAAGTTGGAATTCTGTCTTCAAGAAGCTCGTTCTCAAACAAGAAAGCTGCAAAGGGTAATTTTATTTGTTTTTTTTACCGAAATTGATGTCCTAAATATTATGCTGCTAATGTCTTAGGGCCTCTTTGGTAGGGGTGGTCAGGTTGTTGGGCAGAACTGACCAAAAAAGAAGTGTTGTTGCAGTTAGATATTAAAAAGCAGCACTTAACTTAAAGCTCGCTGGTTTGAGGTTTTCGTGGGCTTTTGCTTTTGGTATTTGCGAAATGATCAAAATACCCTAATTAATATCTCTTCATTCAACGCTTTATTTTCTCTATTAATTTTCCCATTTGTTTTCTTCCATTACTCTTAGACATTAGACATTTAATTTAATGAATTTGATGTTGGTATTTTCTCGCTTAGACATTAAGGCATTTGTTACAAGTTCTTATCTCATCATTTATTAGACACTAAATTTGTATTTTGTACCCTTTCTAGAAAAAAAATGAGAAGCTAATAAATATATAAAATAAAAAAATGTCCTTCTGATCATTTAAGAATTCAACAAGAACATCCGAAAATAAAAACAAAAGTAAACTGTAAATGACCCAATAATAATAAATTTTGAACAAGCTAACCAAACAAGGCCATAATCGGCATTGAAAACGACTGCCATTTCTTTGGTTTCCTTCATCAATCAAAAGCATCAAAAAGCTCTCTTGTGAGCCATATTCTCCATATTATTAACATTATAACTTCTAAAGTTTGAAGGCATCTGTTGTGACAGTTGGGAGAGCGAAGGGACAAGGCAATAAAAGAACTGAGGGATCAGCTAGCAACTAAGCAACAAGGCGCAGCTGAGAGCGGTGAGAAGCAGAATTTCTGGGAAACCCCCAGTTTCAAGATCTTAGCTTCCATGTCAATGTTGATCTTGGTGTTATTCTCCAAGCGGTAAAAACCTGTTCATTCTAACTTGGGAAGTAACATGCTTATACTATGTATAATGTGTCAAAATTACGGTAAGAAAATCAGCTGAGGATGATCCTTAGCTTAAGCTTTAGAGGGCCTATTTTGCTGTACAAGAAAGCTCCTGTTAGTTGTAGAACTACATCTACAGTAGAGTTGATCCTATTATTTATACTGTTGGATTACAAATTTTCATGCTGAATGTTGGAAAGGTTTCATGGTAAAATGCGTATTTGGATTTGCTTTCTCTTCCTATTGTCCTGGAATGAGTCAATTGTTTAACCCTATTTTTTTTATTGCTGCTTGACTTTAGTCTTTCTCTGGAATAAATGATTGATAAGGAGCGAAAACCTATTGACTATGGCTGAATGGTTTCAAGCTGACAATAAAATTGCTTCTTACTGAGGTTGTTTTATCTAGTTTGGATTTGTTGGTATGATCGGATCAGCAAACTGTTATGGGTAGGAAAAAATATAGGTGATAATCAACCATTGTGGCAACTATGCAATTAGAACAATGCACTGGCACCACCGTACTAGGGTGGCAGTTGTAAAAAATGGTGGCGGCAATGGTGGTAGGGTGGTTGTGATGAACTAGAAATCTTTTTCCATTTTGAGACAATCTGAGGTGCGGGATTTCATATGGGTGGTTGAATCTTTCCAGAAGCATCTTCTGAAGAATTATGTTAATAATTTAAGTATTTTAAAGCCATGTGAATATCCATTTCATGATTATGATAATATTGAACAGAATGACTTAAAAGACTTATAATTTATCTAAAACTCATCTGGTATTTCGTAACTCGATCAGCCATCAATTTACGTATATCTTATTGAACTTGCCTGATTAGGTCACCCTGCATTATCAAATAA
The DNA here is from genome assembly GCA_028571085.2 of Nepenthes alata. Lineage (NCBI taxonomy): Eukaryota > Viridiplantae > Streptophyta > Magnoliopsida > Caryophyllales > Nepenthaceae > Nepenthes > Nepenthes alata. The sequence continues at coordinate 4,389 of JAOVVI020017823.1, read as the reverse complement.
TCACTAATAGATGGTTATCATATATCTCAATAGTTAATTAAATAAGTGAATAATTTACAAATTACTATATATATATTTGATAATTGATAACACTATAAAATTGACATGACACTTCTAATGCGTTGTAAATTTTCATTTCAGTAAGATGTGAGGGAAAGGAAAAAAAAAAAAAAACTGACCCTAATCTTTTTGGACTCTCAGTTCTAGAATCGTGCCATGGGTTAACATGGCATGTGGACTAACCATCCCACAGCTTAGTATGGTCCGTGGTATTGGCACTGTCCAGCTAAGCCATGGTCACACGACCGATTTACTACTTCCATGTGATGTCCATTTATCAATTTATTCATGTGGACTTGTTAGTATAGATTAATAGATGTTATGTCATGGAGTATAACCAAATAATGGCCACAATATATTCTCTGACTCGTACACAAAATAAGGGGCAGAAGTGAAAACAAACCTGAGTGCAACCCTTTGACGGACCCTCTGTTTTTTTTTTTTTGGCTCTGTCAGAGACTATTCGGAACTGAGACCCAAGATTTCAGATCCTTAGGCAATTCAGTCAGGACTGGTCATGCCATACAGGGTAAATTATCAAAAGTATAATTAACACAATCACAGGATCGCCAAGTGTTATAATATTAATAGCTCTAACTCTTTTAACATTCCATTTCAATCGTACATTATGCCATTCCAAAGTCTGATTACAACCAAACGACAAAAGGTGGAAGTAGATATATTAAGGTACAAAAGTGGAAGTATAGACGTCCTCGTACATGCCATTCAATGCGATTGTACAGACAAATAAAAGAGGAAAACCCACCTCGATTCTTTTGAATTTTCTATGTCTCAAATAATCCTACAAAAGTTCATTATGAAAGCGAGAGAATCAGGAAACAGGAAATAATGAAGCTGAGTAAAAGGAAGAAGATCAAGAGTTCCAGTCTGTTATTGCTAAACTCGTTTGAATGTGTCTGGAACAGGTAAGATCGGCTTTTAGCATTGTGTGCAGTGAAATTCGCCAGCAATCATGTTTGCTAAACCGAAATCAATCGCAAGGTGGTCAATGCAAAAGTGGTGCATTAGGCTTCTATTGATGCCCTTGATTTATCACCTGAAAGGTTTATCAGCCAGAAGCATGGAATAAAATACTTATATATTGCCCCATATAGCGATACAATCGTAATATGCCACCTATATATGATATATTGTTTGATATAGCCGATGTTTGGCCATAGTTGATGTTTTCTTATTAGGTTCCGATTCGAAAAAAAATCACAATTGATATATGGCCAATACCGATATGTCAGCGATTGTTTATAGTCGGAGACTTGATAAGCATGATTTCCTGTTGAGAACCTGTTTTAGTTGATAAATGTTCCACATGAAATATTTAGAAGTTGTTGCTTATAAGTGTGTGTTGGCTTTTAACCCATTACTTAGGTTTTTGGATTAAGATGATATCTATATATGTAAGTAAACACTGCAAGTATTCACGCCTACAGATGCCAACGACCCATAACTGTTCACACAGTTCCTAACATTTTCAGCAATTCATGCAGAAATAGACCTAAAAGTAAGGCGCCAGCATGTAAGATGTTGGATATTTTGAGAGCTTCGATGCTAATTCTATATGAATGAATCATACAAAGTGGCTCTTTATAATGCTATATGCACACAAACTCCATCTTATCCTCTACACAGGAAGATATCTGTCATTGTAGACACAGGAACTGGAAGGAAGAATTAGAGTTTACCGAATAAAATAGATGAAAACATTACCAGTTGTTGTGACATCTCCGTCTGTTGAATGATCAATCTCCTTTCTTCTGCGTTATTTGAGATGGCCACTGCAGCCTGCAAGGAATCCATTAAACAGTTCTTGCTGCTTGTCACGAGTGGAGGGACAAGCATAGAACAGAATGAACACGACAAAAGTTGTAAGATGAGTGGAGGCAGCATCATGAGAATATCTTTTACTTTTTATCATTTTCAATTCCCTATAAAATTAGAAAGCCAGAGGAATCTGTTGATGGGTTTATTGCAGGGAAGTTTTCATTTGGCTTTGTCCAGGGAGCATTAATCACTACTAAGTTTGAACTCATTGATTCCATGAACAGCATGCTCTAGACTGGAAAAGTATGGAGGATACCATGGAATGAAATGCGAGTCGATATGCTTTTGTACCAAGCTCCCTTATTCAAACTACGATAACATCTTGATATGTCATATTATTAGTATATTGTTACATATTGGCATATATTTGTCCTAAGGTTCAATTTTGTAAAAACAAATTATGTTTGATACGTCTAATACTGGTATGTATTACTTGATACAATCATGATATCGATATTTTCACTTATGATGGATACAAATAAAGATCAAAAGTGCAGGTGTAAATGTTACGAGACAGTTTTTTTGAGCTTCATGTTGGATTTCTTTAGGTTCCAAAGATGCATATCCTATTGTCATAGTTTTAATTTTGCATTGTATTATGGTGTTCGAATCTTTTGCTAGTTACAAGTACGGACAAATTTCACTAATGAAATAACACCGTTCTTTGTTATGCCAATGTGTGTAAGAGATCTACAAAGTCCAATTTCAAAGCATTTGTGATTGTTATTGATTATTGTATATTATCAATTCACTGTCATTCACGGGTTCAGACAAGGGGGTTTGGAAACCATCAAGACTTCCCCCATAAAGCCACAAAAATTATAGTGTTTTGTAGGAAAAATCCCAAAATGATTAGAGCTCTCTTGTACTCTAATCGCACTGTTTTAATGGCCGTCCCCTTCAGCTTAGCAGTAACTCGATGCTGCCATCTGATAGGGACGCTTTATACTTGAAAATTTCTGGCTTCTCTGTGTGAGATTAACCACTGAAACCCAATGTTGTCATACAGAGTAAAGCAAGCACAAGACACAATCAGTCCCAGAAGCACATACCAGCAAATTCACAAGTTCCTTTTGGCTGAATTGCTCCAATGTCAGGCTGCTTGGGGATGAGGTCGTGATCATGTTTAATCCCAGTTTAGATTCCAGCTCATTGTTCTCATAAAATCTGTATTTCACGGGCATCATTCCGACAAATGAAATGCTAATTTCATCATGTTTGCCCGTTCTGTTGACTAGTTTAATCGTACAAGAGCTATGTTTCTGCAATTTAACTGCAATGAATGCGCAACAAACCACAACATATTACCACAATAGCAGCCTGGCCCAACGGGAAAAATCCAAAAACCATATAATATGCAGAAAGTGACAAACACTGCTGTAATATCAAATCAAAATGGTTGTAGAAAGGGAACCCGACCACCCATTTCATCCGACATTTTGGGGGCATGGCCCACTCAATTCAACCTACTTTGGATGACGAAAAATGCGAGACGATCTGCTGTGATCAAGGAAAAATCTTAGGGAGCCACCAACTAGGCGTGTCACTTGAACTGTAGCTCAGCCTTTGCCTTTTGAGGTGGGATGAAACAAATTCGAGATCAATCAATACAACCAGATTGAACAAAATATACGATACCCATTAAATTATAAAACTTTTAAAAAATTTTTAAATTATATCTCAATTTATAGTCTAAATTTTTTTACTTTTATAATTTAATCTGTACTTAGAATTTGCTTTTAAGAGTGGACAAATTCAACATTCGTAGACTTGGCCAAGAATAGTTCCAAGTGACTGCTGAAAATTTCATTTTCTCTTTACAGCTGAATAACTTATCGCAACTGGAAACAGGAAACGGACAACCACGGAAGTCGACGTGCTCACGACAATTCTGAACAGAGATGAATTTGATGGAACTGCGACAGGGAGAGTACAAAGGCGGCAGGAGAGAATTGAGTTGGGGACCAATATTTTATTGGGATATGGGTCAATTTTATGTGGTCTCATATCCGATTTGTAGGACGATAGGTTTAGCCAAATACACATGGGTGTAATATTAAGACAAAATATTGTTGCACGCACCCGTCTGAAAGCTGGTCATATGTAAAATCCGTACAGACAGCTTACCTTATAGAGCAGGTAGTTGACTTTTTAAAATTAGTAACAGACTGCTCAAAGCATGTCAACTATAAAGCTTACGGTTGAAAGGTAAATTTGCAGAGTAGGAGGTAGGCTCTGCAGGGTATACCGCTAATTAACAGAGCAGGTGCCGGACGATGAAGGAAGCCCATCTAAATCTATATATATCCATAGCTACAGTTTGGGAAAAAAATGTAAGGAAGAAGTCGTGTTTTTGCTTTTGCACTATATTTTTTGAGGGTCTGTGTAATTAAAAATTTTTATAACCAAATTTTATATAGTATCATTTTTTATAGACTAAGAATTACGTAATTTTCTTTCTCTTATTCAGAAAAAAATTTTCATGTAAAA
>JAOVVI020017822.1:0-10510 GCA_028571085.2 Nepenthes alata | reverse complement strand
CTATTTTTTTCTATGGGTTTGGCCACAATACTTTTTATTCTATATTTGACTTACTCTCTAACATTTAACACATAATGTTCATTGATGCATACCTGAATCCGACTTCGAACAGATTCGGATTCTTTTAGATGGTTTTGAACCGGCTTCGTTCACTGAGTACGAATCCTGCACACTATAAAAAATGAATAAAAAGTCAGCGTTATCGGCGAAAATTTGTCCCACCGAAAACACTCCGACGCTCAAATCAGAAAAGTAGTCTCTGAAAGGATGAAACTGAAAAGCTTGAGAGTAAAGCGAGAGAGGGAAAAAATGTGTTTTTCCGGATGTAAGAAAGGCGTAAGACCTTTCTTGTATCTGGAATGTGGGAAGGCAAGAAATAGTCGTGGAGGCTCGTTTGTTGCCTTGGAGATTATTTGAGTTTATGGTTTTCAGTCTGGCTGCAGAGAGAGCCTTGTTTCTCATAACACTTAGGTTTTTTTCCCAATATCCCTGTAAATATGCGTCAAGGAGAGCGTAAAAGTGAGCATGTCTTGGATAATTATCCTAGGGTCTGTTTTATAGATGAGAGGATGATCCTCCTTCTTTGGAAGATGCGATCCCTTCTATCCACCTTGGCAGGCTTGCCTTCTGGAGCAGATGCCAGTTGCCAATGTGAGAGTGAATGTTTTCTTGTGTGGCGGCCAACAGCTTTCCAAGTCTGTTTTATTCCTTCTCAACATATTACCGTTGGAGTGTCTTGGCAGGCAAGGAATTAGAAAGATCTGGCGCCTTCCTTATTTGAAATGCGCCAATCTTGTCAATATCTTTTCTGGTGTAAATTGAGATCGTGAAAGATACTTGAAAAACTGTGGTTGGCCGTCGGATGAGTTGTCGGCCCAAACGGAGTAGGCCCATTACTGTAGAAATGCGTTTATGGGCCCAATGTGAAGAGCGCGGACGGTCAACGCCTGAGCTGACCGTCTGCGTGTTGGCCGCCTTCGTGGAGAATGAAGGGAGAGTAGCTAGCGATCAACTGGTGGGCTCGAGAATGTAATAAGCCTATTACTGTAGAAAAGTCTCTAAAGGCCCAATCGAGCTGCGCATGACGGTCAACATTGAGTTAACCGTCTGTGAGCAAATTGGCCGCCAAGACGGTCAACGCCAACCTTGACCGTCATGGGTTTTCCAGTTCCTGGGCCCGTCTTCTCACTGGGCCATCAAAAATATTGACTGGCCTTCTTACGCTTCTATTGATCTTTCTTTGGTCCAGCCCATTATTAGTGTACCCATCACTTATCAAAATCATCGCACATAATCCTTACCCATATATTAAAACAGAATTATATATCAGATATTACAAATCAACCTTTAATTTAACGAATTTTTCTGAACATTCTATTTTTACACTATCTTCAGATTTTCTTTAAATTTAACCATGTGAAAATGATTTAGTATAAGAGAATTATCATTTAAAATGTTATAAATATATAGGATCATAAAATAATAAGAACATTAAAAGATTACTCACTTAAATTTATTATTTAATATCTTCTTCTTTCACTATTTTTTGACGCCTTCTCCTCTTCTTTCTCAAGTTTTTTTCTTCCAATTCTTGTCATTTTAACTAATGTTTGAATGGTATTTATGACCCACCGATCCTAATCCACATTTTACTTGTTTTTATCTTTTTGTTAAAATTTTTTACTTCATAATATCTTATTTAAACTCCAAAATATAACATACCGTACTTTAATTATCATGGGATTGAAAACTCTAAATCGTTCTTAGTAAGCAATTGTACAATCTTTTTCTCTATTGTATTGAATCAACTTCAAAGTAGCTTTATTTCATTATGTTTTATCCATACTCTAATTCTATTCATTTAATATCCCTTTAATATTATTAATATTCATCAAAGCAGAGGTTTATTATTGATCCCTTTACTTGTGGGAATAGTAGGTCTAGCAGCTCAATAATGGCTTGAACCCTTGAAGCACAAAATATGAAGGGCTTTTAACAAAAATACTCACGAGTTAAGCTTGGGAGAGGCTGACGTCAACCCAACCTTATAAATATTCAAATACTTTTGACTTTTTTTCTTGGACCTTGTGTATTGATTTTAATTTTTTATACTTAAAGCAAAGAAGTCTTATAAAAAACACAGCCCTCACAACTTCCAAAATAACATATGTTTTTTGAAATATATGGTTGATATCCCCCCACCCTCATTTTTACCCTATATGATAAACTTGTCCATTCACATATCAGCAATTTCTCTCTCAAATCCTAAAGATGATGATTACCAAGAGTACTAACACTAATTAATTATTAAAAAATAATTAGAGACTTGCGGAATTTGATGAATAATATATTTATTATAACTTTGCCGTTCCTCAAATAACCCTATTTCAAACAGTCCCCCAACAAGCGTTATTTGGAAAAGCCAATCCGCTGATGAAGCCACCCACACAATTCTAGGAGCCTAAATCAGAAATGCAAACATCCCTCATATGGTTAGGCCTTGAGGAGGTGCAGCTAAAGGAGCCTTGGGCTTTGGCTTTTCGACAACAATGGCTTGTGTCGTCAACACCATACCTGCAACCGAAGCCGCATTTTGCAGTGCACATCGAGTCACTTTGGCTGGGTCAATGATTCCAGCCTCAACCAGGTTCTCGTACTTGTCGGTCATTGCATTGTAACCCATCTCCCATTCTATGGTCCTCAGCTTCTCAACCACCACCTCACCTTCAACCCCAGCATTGTCGGCAATAAGAGATGCGGGTGCTACAAGTGCCTGCATGGGAGATAGATGAACCAATTAGCCCATGGTCAACTTAATCCGAAAAGGATGAAACTATGCCACCACAGTAGCAAGAGCATTCATCGTTTACCCAACTAAACAACAATCAAACAACAATTGCCCCACAGATTATGACGCAAATGTCTTTCTCTTTTTTTGAGTTTGATTTTTTCTTTAACGAGCCGGGAGGTGGTAAAGGTTGATGATGCAGCCGTGAGGAGTCCTTTAAAGATGCAATTGGCAGTCTGTGCTGACTGATAGTCAAAAGGTTCAGCCTTAACCAATTCAGAGGGCTAAATGTCAATTTCGGCAACTAGAACAACCTAATGGTATGCTCAAAATCAACATTCTGCCCCATGTTCTAATCCTTCTGGTACACTCAGGACTCATGAGCGTGTTATACCAAAGTTGGAAAAAATAAGTTAATTGTGATTGAAAGAAGAAAGCAAAAAGATGATAAATAAGCGCAGGAGTTGGGTGATAAAAAAGTCAAAATTATGGATACTCAGTAGTGATATTGCAAATGAGTGGAATGATGAAATCGAATTCATACTGCCTACCTTCTGCACAATGTCAGCGCCAAGCCGTTCATCAGGATCTTCAAGCTTGTCCTTGATGGCACGAACTTGAGTTGAGAGATGAACAAATGCAGCACCACCCCCAGGCACAATCCCTTCTTCTATTGCAGCAAAAGTTGCATTCTTGGCATCCTCAACTCGTAGCTTACGATCCTCAAGCTCAGTTTCGGTTGCAGCACCAACCTTAACAACAGCAACTCCTCCAGACAATTTTGCTATTCTCTCAGCCAACTTTTCTGAGTCATAAACAGAATCAGTTTCTGCCAATTCCTTCTTAAGCTGAGCAATCCTAGCCTGAAGTTCATCTTTGGATGCAGCATCAGCAATGATGGTGGTGGAATCCTTGGTGATTGTCACCTTCCTTGCCAGACCAAGCTGCTCAACAGAGGTATTCTCAACTTGCAAACCCAAATCACTGGCTTGATACTCAGCTCCTGTGAAACAAATGAAACATGAAAGTAAATAGACTAACTAGATTTCCGTTATCAATATATCCACCCCTCGGGCAGTTGATACAAGTCATCTATTTCACACAGTCCACAACAAGAAACTTCTAAATATTATGATAGAAACACCTCATCGCTGGACACTAAGGGACTATTTTCCTCCAAAAAAACACTATATCATAAGATAATCTAACAAGTCCATGGCCTTGGGGTACCAACTAGATCATAACTATTCCCTCATCATATTAATCTCTAACACACTACAACATTTAAATATGAAACTTTTTGATTGATAAATTAAGCTCAAGCTGGTTAAAAATTAAATAATGTGACCTAATTTTTTCCTGAAAAAGTGAATGCATTTATTTGGCAATGAGGAAACGCTTACAATTTTTTCTATTACATTGTATATTTGACACAATAATTGCATATTACCTGTTATAATAAATGCATACTTATTTATTACATCTTAACAGGTATTGTCACAACAATTGTGAATAAGAAGAATATTGACAAATAGTTGGCTTGATTTGGTAAACTGGTGTCTACTATTTATCATTGCATCTTTGCTGTTAAAGCTTTTGAGACACTAAATCCCAAAAAAAATCAAAAACAAAAAACTTGGAAGAAAAAAATAATGAAAGCCATAGACAAACCGAGCTTCAGTCGATAGCACAAACTTTTTCACCACTTTAAATAATGTTCCTCTGGTAAAAGTTAAATTTACAAGGTCATGCCAATGAGAAAGATAGTAAATGGGACTTTGCTTAAGCTTGAAGCATTTAGTCTGAAACAGTGTCTACAAACAGCATGCACACAGAGGAATAGGTAAATTATTATTATTATTTTGTGAAATTCAACTCATTTATATCCCAGAGTGAGCTATCACAAGAAGGAAAAACATGCGTGATAGAGCGTCAACACAAGTAGATACATACAGCTACCAGATTATCCCAGCATTCATATACCTGTCAAAATGGCAATATCTTGAAGATTGGCCTTTCTCCTCTCACCAAAACTCGGAGCTTTGATGGCCGCAACATTAAGGATACCCCGCAATTTGTTTACAACAAGTGTAGCCAATGCCTCTCCGGTTACATCCTCAGCGATTATGAGCAATGGGGCTCTCAATTGTGTAGTCTTCTCCAACAAAGGAATTATGTCCTTTATCGCTGAGATTTTCTGATCAGTTATCAGAACTCTAGCATTTTCGAATTCAACAATTAATTTTTCAGGATTTGTCACAAATTGAGGGGAGATATAACCGCGGTCAATCTGCAAGGGAGAGCACATGCGATCCCTATTAATCGCTAATGAAATGGAATTTCAAAAATGCAACTCATATGTCATAATTATTAAAGCCTCCTAGTGGTTTCTAAGTAAAAGCCACAAACCTCCATTCCTTCTTCAACTTCAACTGTAGTCTCAAATGAGGAAGAAGACTCGATGGATAAGACACCATCTGGACCAACCTTGTCAATTGCATCAGCAATCATGGTGCCAATGAGTTCATCATTTCCAGAAGAAATGGTAGCAATAGCTGGATCATAATGGCAAATACATTACAAGAAATAAATAAAACTTAAAGCAATTACAGAGATAACAGATACTTAGGTCAACTGTACTCATCCTAGGCATTCCACACAACCTTTGATATCGTCACGGCCTTTGACAGGCCTGGCCTTCTTTTCTAGTTCTTCCACAAGCCCCTGGACAGTTTTATCAATTCCTCTCTTTAATGACACAGGGTTTGCCCCAGATGTCACACTAAGCAGACCCAGTTTTATGATCTCACGAGCAAGGACTGATGCAGTCGTTGTCCCATCGCCAGCAGAGTCATTTGTTTTACTTGCAACCTAGATAAAAATACATAAATTCCAAAAAAATACTAAGTGAAAGTATCATTATATCACATCTTCCAACTCCCAAAAAACAGTTGATAGCATGCATTTAAACCTGTTGCATGCATCACAAAACGATATATGGGACCTTCTAGTTTGCTCGGTCTCAAAATGCATGATTTTTCAGAAAGTCAAAGCACTAAATTTCAAAATAACTAGTGTTTCTGAGGGTGTTAAGAGAATGCGAGGTCGCCCAAGGAAAACTAGAATTTGTTACATATTATTGCAGGAGAGAAGCAGAGTAGCACAAATGCAAAATGCACTTGAGTTGGTTAGGCCATTCGAAATGAACATTGAACAGTGCACCTGTGAAGCGAGGTGATGGGATGGAGTATCAAAATGCCATAAGAAGATCAAAGAAAAGTTTCAAGAAAACTGCCAAGCATCTCTTATATATTTGGAGCTAGTAGAGGTAATGGCACACTACCGAGCTGGAATGTGGCAAAAAGATCACTTTGCTGACCACACTAAGCGCAATAAGCCTTTGACCACACTTGGTGCAATAAGTCTTAGTATGGTTTAATTTGGATAACAACATCTCTTGGAAAAGAAAAAGAAAACATTAATAAAAAATCACAGCATCTACACCAAGTCAGGCAAGAAATCATCTCTTGAATAATGAGATTACATGACAAATGAGTAAAAGGAGTTCCCACCTCCCTAATTAAAGCTGCTCCAGCATTCTCCATAGCATCCGCTAATTCAATAGCTCGAGCAATAGTCACTCCATCATTTACTACCTTTGGGTTTCCAAACTCATCTAATACAACATTTCTCCCTTCAGATAGACACAAAAGGAACGACAAAACACAGTGTTAATATCACATTGCACAATGAAATTAAGAATAGCAAATTGCCAACACTGAGCAACAAAACAAGAGGTTTCACGTCAGCAAACCAATCAATTCTTAAAAATATATAATGTTACTATTATTTATAATAGAAAAAAATACTAGCAGTCTATTATTGAGCAAAAACATCTAATGAACATTATAGCAAGAAAGCAAAGAATGCGACAGTGTAGACATGATAAGTACCATCTAAGAGAGTGGTTACAAGGCAAGGCAATGAAATCATTCTCATGATGCTCATTAATTTACGGGAGGGGAGATTAGGATGCCAAAAGGGAGAGGAAACTGACACATCACATGGTAAAAGAAACAGTTTATAAGTCATGTTTCAGGTAAGTGACCACCGCAAGACACTCACAATGGCTAATGCAGTAAATTCAACAATTCCCCCCTGGTTCTCTCTGGATTCAAGTCATAAGTATAAAATAATATCTCACAAGTTTATATTAAACAGAAAATTCGTTTACTGGTCGTAGGGCTAACATGATGTATTCCAGAAACTCACAATAACTCAATGATGCAGAAATATCCACGCATGCACAATCATCGTGATAATACAGCTTGAAGGAGCAAATACCTCTGGGACCGAGAGTAAGTCCTACAGCGTCAGTAAGTTTATCAATGCCAGCCTGAAGTGCTGCCCTTGATCGCTGATCAAAAGCAATTTCCTTTGCCGCAGCTCTCACAGCAAATCGGCTGCCTGTCGGCCTGTAATTTAACTTCTGGCCATGCTGTGGAATCACTCTCCTTCTCAAGCTTCCCTGAACTCATATCACATTATGGCAACCAGTACCAAAATGTTGAGATACGTTAGCAAACAGAAAAATTGAGGATAAAAAAATAAACCAACACACATCAACACCAATAAAGAAATATGCTCAGACAATAGACATCCACTGCATCATTGTTTACTTCTCTTTCACAGTTAGACAACTCAAACACCAATGCACTGTATTATCACAACAATATATTATTAATACCATCTTTTACACCACCCAAAACCCAGAAATACCCGATTATCAGCAATCACCATCTCCGCTTGCCACCTAGGCAATACCTACATTACCACATCACCACTCTGCCGACTCCAGCACCAGCACCACCGCTTTAGACGGAATGTAACTACCAAAATTATTTCCAAACAAATACATTTCCCCAATCAACGTAAGATAAGTATAGGACGATCATTAATTTCGTTGGAGCACTTTCCACCCAATCAAAGGAACCTTCGATTTTTAACACTGACGAGCACCATTAACCACGTCTCAACCACCACCGTAACACTAAACCCAAAACACCTCGAATACAACCTCACCACCGAGCTTCGAAAGAATCTAAATCTTTACATCAGTAAACCACCCCCCCCCACACACACACACACACACTCAAAAAATAAAAATTCTTTATCTGCACAACGAATCGAAGTAATTTAACCATAAAAAAGCAATATGAAAATACTAAGAGACAGCTGGTACTAAAATGCAGCAGCTAATACCTCTCGTGCGGAGCGGATAATCGAAGCGGTAGAGATAGCATTGGCCGACGCCATTTTCGAGAGTAATATGGAAGAAATGAGACAGAACTCAGATATAAGATGGAGGGGGAGCAGTCTAGGGTTTTGGTTTTGCTAATTCTCGCTCCTGTGAGTGTCGAAGATAAGGATGTTAAATTGCATATCGGATAGGTAGAAGAAAGGGTTCCAGAAGGTTAGTGTCAGCATTGTCTTATTTTTTATTTTTTTTAATTTTTTGAAAAATTAATTTTAAAAACTATAAATGAAATAATGCTGTTATTTCGCGTAGTATCCCCCAATTCGTATTTTAGTAATTTCAATGCAAAATTTTTTATTTTAGTAATTTAAATAATTAAAATTATGATAATATATAAAGAATTAGACTTAAATTTTAATTTAGTTATTGAATTTTTTTATTAGTATAATTATATAAAATATTATAATAAAATTATTATTATTATGAATAAAAAGGCTCAAAAAATTTTTTTGCTAGGTTGATATCAAATAAATAAATATAAACAATACTGATTATCAATTTACCTGATTAAAATTAAAGGTTTAGGTTATGGTCAAGCCAAAATGAAAAACTTATTCATTATCTCAGCCCAAAAAATTCTAACTCATATACTTAGATAGTAACTTTTAAAATATGTTTATTAATTGGGTTATTTTTTTATTATTAATGTAAGATATATAATATTTTGTTTTTAACCATTTAAATTACGCGTAAATATGACATTGGCAATATGATCATAAATTAATTATCCTATAAATTAAACATCATTTTTATCAATATTGGGTTAAAAAGTATAAATAATTTCTTAAATTGAAATTCTAATATAACCAAATGATACTAATTTTAAAACCATTATGCAAGGTATTGTTAACAAAGACAAGTTTTATTAATGTATAACTATTGATGGGTACAGTATCCAAAGGCCCGAATAAAAAGGTCCAATACAATTGTAGGCCGAATAAACAAAGTCAATCATTCGTAAACCTACGTAGCCTATTACGTCCGAACAGCTCATTATAACCGCACGACCCACAATGCTTACATGGCCCATTTCTGTCATTATTGCTTGAGTCCTTTTAACGAACTAAGGTAGATATGGAACTGCCGATAGCGGATGTTAGTTATAATCGTTATGGATAAGAGCAACAGTTAACTGCCCTAACGGATAACCGTCCACCGTCTATAAATATGGATCCCCTTTATTCGAGAGGGACGCCTTCACTAGATTGGAACGAGATTTAAACAAATATATTGTCTGACAAAGTATTTGAAGACGCCCAAAGCGCAAATCCCTTCTCTCTGATTAAGACGGCAAAACCGCAACTCCTCAAATAGATTTTACTTTACAATATCCTATATTCTTCTCCACATTAAAGATCAACACTTATTCGAGCGTTGAAAGATATATCAGGGAGTGAGTCACGCCAATCCTTTGACTATTATTTGATTAAAGGCTTATGGAGATCGGAGATTTTAAACAACCGACGGATAGATTTTATCATCTGTACAATAATCAGATTCTCGAACATAACAGCTATCTTAGTTATTGAAAATTTTTATTATCTCTATCATTAATTAAAATTAAATTCTTATTATATAAAAACTTTGATAAATGAGAAGTACTTTCTCGTTGCATGACACATATAAAATAACTAAAAGAATAGTAAAAATGTCACACTTATAACATACTTTTCATTTTTATTCTTTGTCAATGTAGATTTATTAGCACCCGCCAACACCTAGCTCACTACCGGCCTGGACCGTGCCAGTAGGACCAACTCTAACACCAATGTTCCATGTCACTGTTCTGTCGGTACCAACTATTTAAGCCATATTACACTTAGACTTGGATAGATCAAAAGGAACAAAAGGGCCACAAATGGTAGAACTATCACATTTTTCAAATGACATACATAGTTTGTATATTTTTTGATTTTCATATTCCATGTATCAAATATTGTAAATTTTTATCTTTGACTATATTATTACAATGTATTAATTCCATTAATTATTTTAAATATTTTACTAATTTGAGTATTGAAAGAGATTTATCCATTATTTTTATTTACAATACACAAATAAATCAATTTAAAGTTTCAAATTATATTCGAATACAGATCATTAAAAATTCAGATCTAATCAAATTTTTAAATACATATCACATTTATTATAAAATAAAAAATAAAAATTATATATATATTTAATAATTTTTCATCACGTCATATCATATTTCTACAAATATATCAACCAATTGCTATTTATCTCTATGACTAAAAGTTTACTACAAATATATCAACCATTTGCTATTTATGCCATAAAATAAGGGTTTTTTCTTCTTTTGGTTTAACAACCTAATAATTAGCATATGAGGGTGTGAGAATAGTCCATATAAAACATGAATCCTGAAATACAAATAATAATTGTGC
>JAOVVI020017821.1:0-10510 GCA_028571085.2 Nepenthes alata | reverse complement strand
TTCAAGTTTCATCCGAGCCTCCATTGGATCCGATAAGACAATGACTTCTTTAAGAGTGTTATTCGCGAGATATAATTTGATCATGTAATTTGCAAGATTTCTCATATTTTACCACTCATTCTTCATCTTATCCAGCTTATCCTTCATACTCCGATGAGCTTTTACCATTTCTTATCGGGATAAAATATTCCTCACCATTTTTTGCCAAAGAAAGAAACTATTTTGCCCATTAAATTGCTCAATACATAATGGCAAGCTCTGCGACGTTGATGCCATCAAATCAAAGTTTTTATAACCTCTCTCTGATACCACTTGTTGGGATTTTATTCGGATACATACAACCCGGAGCAGTTGAACAAAATCCGAACTCCCCGTCAAACGTTAACCATTAAACTCAAGAGCACAAGAAATACAATAATATATAATATTTTTAATATGAAAAATCCATTTCAACTAATAGAAAATTCACGGGATAAATTTTTAAATAATTCACTATAATAATAATAGTATCGGTTATAAGTAACCATCTCCAAAATCCCTTCATTATAATTCCAAATAAAGAATGATTGATTACTGAAAAAGGGACGTTTCGTCCCAAATAGCACAATAAAGTTTTGACCCCGTAATAAATTAGTGAAAGTAGTGCAAAATTAAATATTTAATATACGTAAATAATATTTTTATCTAAATGTTACGGGCAATACAAGTATAAAAATAAAGTAATAGTAATAATAAAAAAACAAGCTTTTTATTGACAAAAGAAAAACTCGATACCCACGATAATCGAGAAAACCCTCTGGGCTTTAGTGGCCAGGGAAGAAATACACTATAAAAATTAACTTACAGACCGAGTGGTAATGACGCGCTAACCTAGCCAATTTACTCCCGTCTTGTGATCCCTACCAAGAAACTCATTCGATTTGCCCAGGGCAACATAACCAGACACCTTCCAGCCTTCACATCAATTTCCCATCTCGTGCCACTTGAATTTCTAAACTCACTGGATCCCAGTGTTCACGCCATCGACGTAGTCACGAAGGTTACAAACAAAAAGAGATGTAAATAGGAGACCACAATGAGAAGAGAAAATTTTGTCAATGGAGCATGAGCGTTGGTATCAAGTTTTCTCAACAATGGAGTATAAGAAAGATTGCTTTGCAAGAGAAAAAAGCTCCTTAAATTCTACTGGAAGAGTTAGGGTTTCAAAATCATAAGACATATATATATATATATATGGAGCTAAAAATAATTTTGAAAATAATGAGCCGTTAGACAGAATGACCTACGCTGCTCGAGCACCGCTCGAGCATGTGGCGAGCGTGGGTTAGGTTTAGGAGAGGTCAGGTGTGGGCACTCGAGCGCAAACGGGGCGCACAGCGAGCACTCGCTTCTGTTAAATGTACTCGCTGTGCGCCTCGGGTGCTAACCGAGCGCACGCGGCATGGGGTGAGCCTAGATAGTGCCACGGGCGCCCAGTGAGCGCCGATCCCTGGAGGGGATGAAACAGAAAATAATGCAGCGTGAATGCTGAGATTGGACAATAACAATCCGCTAGCATGAGGCAGATGAAAGTCTTCCAAGCAAGGGTAATGTTGCAGATAATCAAACGCCCAACAAGAGACTAAGGGAGAAACTCGATGCGGTCACGGAATATGTCAACTAAAAATATACCTAATAATCTCTCCCTTTGGTAATTCCGTGACAAAACTCATACAAAAAAATATAAAGAAAATACAAGAGAATTACGGGATCAGACACCACTGAAATAGAACCCGTGTATAGGAAAATCTACTCCTAGTAGAAGAAACACGTAAACATAATAAAATACAAGATGCCTTGAGACAATTGACACAGTACAATGAATTACAAAACTCCAAACTTCGGAAGCGACCGCCTGCTATACACCAGGGAAGAACAGCTATTCCTGGACAGACACGGTTAGTACAGAAATAGCAAAAATACAATAGCAGGAGGTAAATACACATAAACATAAAAGGAAGACAAAACAAAAACTCCCCCTATCTCCCCCTCAAACCATCTCCCCCTATCAAAAATAATCTCCCCCTCAAACCACATAGTGAGACACTTTTCTATGGAAGAGATCTACTCCCCCTTTTTGTCACAGATGGCCAAAGGGTAATGGAGCTCACTCTTTTTGATCCATAATTTCTTACAATAGTTTATGGCGTTACTTAAATTCATCACTTGATCATTTAGATGTTGGATGTGATAAATGAGATGCTCTATCTTAGAGTTTTGCCGAGACTTATTTTGTCGTAATAATACGGGGCAGTAGGGATGAATATGACCAATAATTTCGCATCCATGACATATTAGAACGAATTTAACATGGATGTCAGAAATACATATTGGCTTCCTAGTGTATTTAAGACCAAACTGTTTCATACCTATGAAGTTTTGAGGTTCTTGTGTATTAGCACTCTTCTTTGGAGAACGTCTGGATAATTTGTCACTATGAGCAGATGAGGGACTGTTTTGGCTTAAGAGGGACATGGGTTGGACAAATACAGTTTTAGAATTACCAGTGGCTTTTAAGTCATTTTCAGAGTAATCCAACCCAATTTAATTTCCTCTGATTTTTCCCAAATTGAGCATATGGTCCAATTTTTTTGAGCCATTTAAAAATTATTTCAAATCATTTCGAGCAATACCTAGATCAGATTCAAGAATTGTGATTTTTTCAGTAAAAGAACTTTTCAGGTTCTTAATTTCTTGAATTTTTGTCTAATTTGGATTTTAGAACTAATTTTTATTTTTATATTTTAGTGAGTTTGTGTTTGAGTGATACATTCGTTTTCTTAATTTGAAGGCATTCTTTAAATAATTTGTCATAAGCATTCTGAAGGTCATATAGATTAGATTCTGACTCGTTCTTAGAGTCATCGGATAGATTAAGACTTGCCTCTAAGCGATCATCATTTTCACACATTGAGGTCATAAAGGCTATGTACTTGACAGAGCCATCTTTAGAACATTTTTCAACCTCGTCTTTTTCGTTATTGTTCAAGATCACCTTAGCTTTATAGGCTTGACTTTGTTGACGTTTAAGGTTCGGACATTCGGCACGATAATGACCAAAACTTTTACACTCGTGGCATTGAACACTTTGAAAATTTTTGGATTTGGATTCTTTAAATTCACGTCGACCTTTCTTATCAGATTTCAGAGTTCGTTTTAAATCTAAACTTGGTAAGTTAGATGAATATTTATTTTTCTTTAAAAAATTTTTAAAATTTTTAACAAATGTGATAAAATTTTCATCGCTATTTGACTCTTCATCAGAGTCGCGATCTCTCTCTTTCCTAACGGATTTTAGGGCAATTGATTTTTGCTTCCTTAGGGCAATTCATAAGTTTGGAGGGATCTTACAAGTTCTTCGATCTTCATTTTATCAAGGTCTTTGCTTTCTTAGATAGCGGTGACCTTAGGTCTAAATCTTTCGGGGAGCAATTTAAGAACTTTTCTAACAATTCTATTTTTAGGGATTCGTTCTCCTAAATTAAACGTAGAATTCACAATATTATTTAATTGTGTATAGAATTTATCGAACGTTTCATCATCTTTCATATGGATTTCTTCAAATCTGGTCGTTAGCATTTGCAATTTTGAATTTTTTACAAGTTTGGTTCCTTCATGAGTTATTTCAAATATTTTCCACGCGTCTTTTGCAATCTCACACATAGATATGCGTTTGAAATCTTCAGGAGATATGGCTATAAACATGGCATGTAATCCCTTACTATTTCAATTATACACATCAAGTTCTTCTTTTGACCACAAAGATATAACATTTGGTTCATTACCACTTTTGGGTGGAGTCTACCCGGTTTGGGTACTAGCCCACACGCGCTCATCCATCTATTTGAGGAATGCTCTCATCCGAACCTTCCAATAGGCATAATTTCTCCCATAAAAGAGGGGAGGTACGGAGAGCGATCCACTTATATACATCTAGATCGGGGGTCGCTGATCGGAGTAAGGCTCTGATACCAATTGAAAAAGGGACGTTTCGTCCCAGATAGCACAATAAAGTTTTGACCCCGTAATAAATTAGCGAAAGCAGTGCAAAATCAAATATTCAATACACGTAAAGAATATTTGTATTTAGATGTTACAAGCAATACGAGTATAAAAATAAAGCAACGGTAATAATAAAAAGACAAGCTTTTTGGTGACGAAGGGAAAATTTGATACCCACGGTAATCGAGAAAAACCCTCAAGGATTCAACGACTAGGGAAGAAATACACTATAAAAATCAACTTACAGATTGGGTAGTAACGACGTGCTAATTTAGCCGACTTACCCCCGTCTTGTAATTCCTACTAAGAAACTCATTGCATTTGCCCAAGGCAACAGAACCGGACACCTTCCGGCCTTCAGTAATTTCCCCTCTCGTGCCACTTGTTGCCGAACTCACTGGATCCCAGTGTTCACGCCACCGACGTAGTCACGAAGGTTACAAACAAAAAGAGATGTAAATAGGAGACCATGATGAGAAGAGAAGACTTTGTCAATGGAGCACGAGCGTTGGTATCAAGTTTTCTCAATAATAGAGTATAAGAAAGATGGCTTTGCAAGAGAGAAAAGCTCCTCAAATTTTGCTGGAAGTGTTAGGGTTTCAAAAACATAAGACACACACATATATATAGAGCCAAAAATGATTTCGAAAGTAATGACCCGTTAGACACAAAGACCTGCGCCGCTCGAGCGCTGCTCGAGTGCGCAGCAAGCGTGGGTTAGGTTTAGGAGAGTTCGGGTGCGGGCACTCGAGCGCAAACGGGGCGCACAACTAGCGCTCACTTCTATTAAATGCGCTCGCTGTGCACCTCGGGTACTAACCGAGCTCACGTGGCATGGGGTGCGCCTAGATGGTGCCTTGGGCGCCCAGTGGGCACCGATCCCGGAAGGGGCTAAAATAGAGAATAATGCGCCGTGAATGCTGAGATGTGATGATAACGATCCGCTAGCATGAGGCAGATGAAAGTCTTCTAAGCAAGGGTGATGTTGTAGATAATCGAACGCCCGACATGGTCACGGAATATGCCAACTAAAAATATGCCTCACAATTACAACCCTTTTAATAAACCTAGCAACGCACAAGAGAAAGTAGAGGCTTATGTGAGAAATTGACTTCAGAATGATATCTCCAATATTAGAATTGGGGTCCTTATATAGAACTTCTATCCTAAATTAATTAGGAAATAAATATAATTTTTTAATTAACAATAGTTCAAAATTAGAAAATAATATGACACACTTTCCTAATAAAATCTTGCCAAATAAAATTAAAATCAAATAAATTTTTTTCTAATTAAAGAAAATTAAATTTTTTCTAATTAGGAAAATCTATGATATCCGTACAGTGCTTGTGTGACTTCGTTTGAACCACTAAACGGCACGTCAAATGGGTATGGGCCTATATGGGAGTGACCCATAACCCAACACTCTTTGCATCTTACATGGAAAATAAGGCCTTTTTATTTCTTCATCCGAGACAGGCCTACGTAATAACTGTTGCTCCTGTCAACTTAGAACTTTCGTGCAGCAACTACCTTTACATCAAACAGAGGCTTTTCCAGTCTGCTACAGCCAAGAAAACCCTACCTCATTAAACTATATCGTCCCCTTAGTTATGCCCTATTGAGCAATTTTCATATTGAAGATAAGCAGTTTTTAATTTGTTTTCAAATTGTTTCGGCAGTTGGTAACTTCATATATAAAACCGTTTTCTGTATCCATATGTTTACTTGGAAAGAGATGAAGTCCCAATAAATCTTGGATATGTTCTTCTCATGAAGATTTCTGAGTAGCTAGAAGGACCAATAGTCTACATAAGCAGATAGAGAGACAAACTTGCTGGTTAAAAATGCATTAAATGGTTTCATTTAAATTGCATTTATTGACTTCTTTATGTTATGAAAGGTTAGGCGAGGGATTTTGACCCGGATTCTTTGAGGAGCCAGTTGCCTAAATCTGTTTCATCATTGGAATGGGCCATTTCAGAGGGGAAAGGAAAAGTTTATGTGCATTGTACGGCAGGACTGGGGAGGGCCCCAAACTGTTGCAATTGCTTACATGTTCTGGTTTTGTGGTTTGGACGTGAGTACTCAACTTCTTTTTGTATGCTAGAAATCGTTGAATTCATTGGATTCGAAGATGTATGAACATGTTGTAGGTAAAGGAAATGCTAAAATTAAAAATAATCCCAAATAATCAAGATCTTGTTTTTTTTTCTGCATCTGTCTGCTGGCATTTTGCAAAAAGTTACAATTGCTCTAAACGTATTTGGTTGGAAATGCAGAACTTCTTTTGTTTATCTGACTGATAAGAGAGATTTTTTTTTTAAATCCTCAATCAACATGTTAAAAGCTTATGCCATATTCTTCTTATATTACATTTGGCGGCCATGGGACAGCTAAACAAGGCATATGTTGCTCTTACTTCAAAGAGACCCTGTGGACCGAACAAAAGAGGAATACGCGCGGCAACCTATGACCTGGCTAAGAATAACCCATCGAAGGAGCCCTTTGAGAGTCTTCCAGAACATGCATTTGAGGATGTTTCAGATTGGGAAAGAAAGCTGATTCAGGAACGAGTCTGCTCCCTTCGAGGAACCTGACATGGTGGTAATCATTTTTGTAACTCCTATATTTTGGTAAGACTGATGCCATAGCATAATGAAACTGATGTTTTTTAATTCATATATTTTCGTAAAATTGATGACATAGTACAAGTGAAATTGATTTATTTTGCAATCATCCAGAAAAATTGGAGCACACTGACTGCAGATGTCACGAACTGGGTTCTGTTCTTTCTGTTTGGTTCCTTTATTAAATTTCAAAGTAAAATGTGATAAAAGAAGCCACAAAATTAATGGCTTGAGCTACTCCAGTCCTCCATAGCTTGGTTTGGCTTAAAAATGCTATTAGATGCTACTTTCACTTGCTTTTTTTTTTTTTTAACCTTGATATTAAATAAGAAATTCATTTAGCATGTTTATGCCAGCTTTTGGGCCAATAATTCTCATCGGGATCATAGCTTTTCTTGCTGATCAAGTGCTTACTTTCATAATTGTAGGATTTTTGTTCATGAAATTCCTGAAACTTCTCAAGTTGTTTGCCAAATGCATCATATAAGATCATATGCCACTAGGTGAGAACCACCTGATCTTTGGTGACATATATTACCATGATTGTTGGATTAATCAATATCTGGCCAGAGTTCACCTGTCAAGGCAGCAGATTTCTTTATTTTTCTTTTTTTTTGAAAAAATTAAAACAGCCCCTTGTGTAAAAATTATGCGAAAAGTTTGGGGAGAGGTTGGGTTATATTTGGATCTATTTTACTCGACTTTGTCCTTGCATTATGTAAAAAGACGTTTGCACATGGCAATATAACATGTTAGCCTGTATTTTTCCTATAATCCTAAAGATCCATTAGAAAGCGGTGATGGTAAATAATTTTGAAAGGGCTTGTTGAGTTGAAATGCACCCGAGTGTTAATTAAGGTGGTGGTCTGGGTATGCGTTTTGATTATGCAATATCCTAAAAGGCTATGATTCGTTGCTTATTGTATTTGCTAGTACTCAGTCACTCTCATTTTCTAAACACTCATGTCAGCGTTATTATTGCTGTGAAAATTGCCATTTATAAGGTATGTTCGTAATTTACTACTCTTTGAATCTTAGAAAATATTATGCGTACAAAATATTAGTTATAGTCTATGTATATTTCTGTGTATATAAGTTGAAAAGGAAATAAAAAAACTGACGAATAGGACCAAGTATGTAACAATTGTACTTGAAAGAGCAGCATGATACTTGCCCCCCCTCCACCACCTTGAAAAGAGAGAGGGAGAGAGAGACCAAAAAGATATCGCAATTAAGGTAACACGGTATGTTTATTATATTATAAATGGCGGTGGTATGGGCACCATTATGCCATTTAGACAGCACATGCAATTTCACGTCCCATCAATTTGACTGAAACCTTTGGCAATGGCAAAATGGGACAAAAGTGAGAAAAAATTGTACATGATTAGGCATTGACATATTAGATTGTAATGACAAAAACTTGACTCAAACGTTAGAGAAAGATATCTATCTAGTGGTATACGAAAGAAATTTATGTACCATAAAATACCATAGGCAATGAGCTCCTAAACAGAATGGTAATCATTGGTTAGATGTTGAAACTGATCCTGATGGGTGGGATTTGAGTGCACAGAAGTTGCACTTAAATCATCACAATTAGCGGTAATAACATGCCGTAGGAACAAACATAGCTCACAGCATGGATGAGGATGCCGATTTGTTTCGGCCATTGTGAATGCCAATCTGAAGTATTTTGATATGAAATGTCAAAGCATTGGCACTGGTAGCCCGATTAGCTAGGGCGTAACCAATCAACTCTGAAGTGGGAAGATGGATGTAAAAGCATGCCATGCGTAAAGGTGCCCTTTAGTTATTCGTACATGAGTTTGACTGCCTGTTAAGTAGTGGTGCAAAGAGCATGCGTAAACTGACTCAGCAGTGGAATTACCGTGGAGAAAATCTCCATTTGTAATTGAAGGAGCGTAACTGTTCGGATCACTCCCGTGTAGAAGTCCTTAGGACTTGGATGGAGCACGAATATGTTAGGAGGAAGGAATTCCGATCAACAGAGTTGATCGGAGTTTTCTGGACGGTTAACTCTTCCGGTCAATATGTTGACCGTCATAAGTTGTGAGTCGTCTGAAGAAGCGGGACGGGCTACTTTGAGCAGTCAACGATGTGGTTGACTGGTCAATATGAAACGATGGACAACAGAGTTGACATGCTGTATTTGAAAAATCTGAATGATTATCGTACCCAAAAAGTGTACAGTTGACCTATCCCTTTGGATGGTTAGTAGAAGTCATTATTGGGACCCCAAAGGCGGATTGGTCTGTAGGAGCAGGCATGCGCCGCCTGCTGCAAGATAGGGCGTGTGCATGCAAGTAGACTTTAGAAGTTGGGCACCAACCACTAAGTTGGGCAATGGTGAGGAGCGTGTATATATGTATGTACACTTTGCATATATAGAAGTAGTGCAGAAGACAAGAACAAGAAGAAGGAGAAGACACCGGTCAAGTAGAGAGAAAAAGTGTAAAAGAGGAGTGAAAGTGAAAAGAAAGAGAGCCGTGAGTGAAAACAAAGTGTGAGGGCTTTTGTTTATTTTTGCTATGTTCTTATTTTCACATCCTGTAATTTTTCTCATATTAAGTGATTCTTAGTGGACTTAGTGTCCCATAATTTTTTTCTTATTTCAGAAGAATTTTTTACATAAAATATGATGTTCATTTCTCTTCTCTTGGCTCTACTTCACAGTGCTTGTGTGCTTTATCAGTTGGCCATCCATTTCGGCCAACAGAAGAAACTGTTAATGTATTCTGGTCAGTAGGTCACCCATTGCCAGCCAACATGTGGTATCAGAGCCTGGTTGAAAATTTTGTATGAATGGCGTTATCATCCTCAAAGAACTTATTATTCAATGTAGAACAGTTTAATGGGTAGGGCAACTTTATTCTGTGGCAGGAGAGGGTGAAGAACATCTTGACTAGAGATGGAATAATCAAAGCACTGAGAAAAAAGGAAGCTAAGCCAGAAAGCGTATCGAAGGAGGACTGACAAGATAAACGAGATCTTGCCAATTGCACTATCAAACTATGCCTGGCGGACAACACGCTCCAGGAGGTCCTTGGCTTGACCGATCCGACGGAGGTGTGGGAGAACTTAAAAGTTGATATAAGTCCAAATCCTTAACAACCAGACTTCATATAAAGAAACAGTTCTATGGCCTGCGGTTGTCAGAAGGTGGCAGCTTTGAGAAGCATTTGGACAACTTTAATCTGATTGTAACACAGATATTCGCCCTTGATGAGGTAATCAAGGAGGAGGACAAGGCATTGGTGTTGCTGGCCTCTCTGCCAGCTTCTTATGACAATATTGTCACCACATTACTGTTTGGAAAAGACACTCTCAAACTAGACGAGGTCATCGTCTCCCTACTCATGAATGAGTTAAGGCGGTCACAAGGGGTTTCGATAATTTCTCATAGTGAAGTACGTGTGACTGAGTCCAGGGACAAAGTAAAGGTTGAAGCCAGAAGCCTGGTGAGAAGGGATGGAGCAAATCTTGTTCAAGGTATCAAAACCTTGAGTGCCATCATTGTGGCAAAAAGGGTCACATCAAGAAGTAGTACTTCAAGTGGAAGCCCGAGAACAGTGAGAAGGAGAAGGAGAAAAGGGACGAAGTGAGGACAACTCCTCCGTCTTAGTGGTCACAGGAAGCGATCTCCTGATGACATGTGAAGAAAACGTGGCAAACCTGATGGACAAGGAGTCCGGCTGGGTGATTGATTCTGGTGTCACCTTGCACGCCGCATCAAAAAAGGGATTGTTCACATCCTATACTCCAGGAAACTTTGGAGCGATAAGGATGGGCAATGAATGAACATTCCAAATTGTTGG
>JAOVVI020017820.1:0-10510 GCA_028571085.2 Nepenthes alata | reverse complement strand
GACTCTTGTGAAGTCCGAGAACTTTAGAAATTGGACGATGACTTATTAAAGGAGTAATGTCCGAGTGGTAAACTTGGACGAGGACTCAAGTCATGATGACATTGACCTATTCTACAGTAGTAATTAATGCGGGCAGACTGATGGCGTAATCTGATTGGAAGTTGGTGGCAGCCATAACTTCCAAGGTGTTGCAGACCTGCCAGGCGTACACCTGGCAGGCGGCGTGCCCTGCCACCCTACCGCTAGGGTGGGTGGCTAGCCTTCCTAGGGTGGTTGTATATTTGTGTATATATATATAGGAGGGAGTTGGTGAGTTTGAGAGCTTCACCAAGAGCTGTGACATTGTGTGGGAAAGAGCTCTGAGAGAGTTGTGGGCAAGCTTCGTTGAGAAGACAGAGTGAGAAACACTTTTAGAGAGAAATTGTACACTTGAGATTATTTTCTTTCGTTTGAGCTTGTGTAGCTAACACTTATAAATAATCCATTTTATAGTGTATACTTTTGTGACTTTTCCCTTGATTCAGAAGGTTTTTTCCACGCTAAACCTTCATGTGTTCTCCTCTTTTCTATCATTACATTTCTCGCCCGTCTGAGATCTCTGTGTTGCTGTCAGAGAATCGTGTCCGCTCGGTCACTCTGCCTTCCGCGCGTTTTACTCCAACATATACATGTATTTTGGCATCCCGTTTTTTGTCCGAAAGCTTCACTAAAACCCTAGGAATGAAAATTTAAGGGCTTGGTATTTAAAATCCATAAATTTTAACATGTAAAAGTTGATTTGTAACGAGATAATGTCCATGTGGTGATTTATGTCTGAAAAATTTATATAGAATTATACTGATAAATTACTGTGTATTTTTGAAGCATGCTGAAGGGTTACTGTGAAATTCTAACTGACTATTGAAATTTAATAAGTTTCAGTTAAGAAATAGAAAGAAAAATATTTCTGATCTTCTTAATTCAGACCCGAGACTAATTTATAATCAGATTAGATTCTCCGACATGCCTTAAAATATTTTTGTGGTAATCGAGGATAACTCTATCTATGGAGTTATATATGGTTCGACATTCCTCAAGGCATTAACCTAGAGGGTAGTTATTGTTACTAGCTGGCGTCATTGTACTAAGTCCTACGAGAAGGGATAATGTTAGTGGCCTTAAATTTTGTGGAGTGAACACAATCTATCATCAATTATTCACCCCCTCTACTAGTAGGGTCTATTAGTTGAGTCCTTTACTGATAGAAAAAGGAGATTTCTAAAATTTCATAGATTTGTTATCAATTTCTGACTTCTGATTTATGTTTACCAATTTATGATTTTCGAAACCTGATTTTTATCGAATTACACTTTTCTCGTGATTTATGTATATATTTTTATTCCCTAATATTTCTATGATCTTCTACATTTATGTTCTACTATTGTTTCCGTAATTATTGTCTTATAACATTTATGTTTTATATGCAATGGTATCCGTTTTATTGCATTATGTTCTGCATAAAAATTTTACTGCATGTTTACATGTACTTTATTAGTTAGGCATGATTCATTACATAATATCTGATGTCACGGTTTGATCGGTGTCGGAGCTACAAGATAATGTGATATTTTGGATCTTGTTTTTAGGTTATATTATTTTATTTTAGTCGATCGAGATATTAATATAAAATTCACGTGCATGATTAATTAGATTACAAATTGGATCGGGATTTAGGATGTGGCTTTGATATAACTTTTCTAAGGCATGTGTTTTCTAAAAGAGAAGTTTCAATTAATCCAAAGATGATTAAAGCATAAACAAGTGCAGCTGTCCGATAAAAGTAATGAAAGCGCAAAATTTTCTTAAGTTGGTCGAATACCATAGAAGATTTATAATGAATTTTTTAAGGATTGCCATATCAGATGGAGTTTCATTAGAATGAAGATTGTGAAAATATTTTCAGGAGTTAAAGAAACATTTGACAACCACCTCAATTTTAGATTTTTTGGAGGGATCAGGAGGATATGTTGGTTATTATGATAAAATCAAGAATGGATTAGGTTGTTTGTTGATTCATGGAAAAATAATTGCCTATAGATCAATGCAACTTAATATTTATGAGAAGAATTATCTTACATATGATTTAGAATTAGCGATGATCATTTTTGTATTGAAAACTTGAAGATATTATTTCTGTAAGAAAAATTTTAGTGTACTTACTTCACAAAAAGTTTAAAGTATCTATTTTTTTAAACATAATTAAATATGAGGTTTAGATAGATGGATTTATTAAAGGACTTTGACTGTGAGATTGATGATCAATAGAGAAAGGCTAATGTAGTAGTAGATATTTTAAGTTGCACAATGGTGAATTTGATTACCTATTTGAATATTTAAAAAATAGAGATGCATGGTAGCCTGTAGGAATGTGACATTACAAGATATTCTTAAGATGTATACATGATTATGTTATATTTTTAGGTAACCTGAAGGTATTTGAAAGAAATAGGAAAATGTAAATGGATGATCCATTTTTGGTAGACATAATCAAAGATTTAAATTGAAAATCTAGAGTTGTTTTTAACATTCAAACTGATAGAGTTTTGAGGTATTGAAATACAATATATGTACCTAACTTTGAGGAATTAAAGAATGAATTTTTTAATCATGCCCATCAATCCAATTACATGATTCACTTGTCAACAAATAAAATATATCAAGATTTGATAATAGTCCTTCAGTGGAGAAACATAAAGAGGGAAATCATAACTTTTGTAGAAAGGTGTATAATTAGTCAATAGGCAAAGGTTTAACATGAGAAGCCACCAAGTCTTTTGTATGTAATGCCAACTTCTAGTTGGAAATGAAAGTATATAGAAATAGATTTTACGATATGTTTGCCAAAAACATTAAGGAATTTGATGCAGTATGGGTAGTTGTTGATCAATTAATGAAGTTAGCTCATTTTATTTTTATTAGGATAACGTTTTCAAGAAACTGTTTGACCAAATTATATATAAAAGAAGTAGTGAGATTTCATGGGGTTCTAGCTTCAATCGTATCATATCAAGATTCAACGTTTGTATTTAAGTTTTATGAAAATTTGCATTAAGGGCTAAGCACCAATTTAAAATTTGGCACCATATTTTACCCACAAACGGATGAAGATTTGGAGAAGTCTATAGAAAATTTTAAAGATATATTGAGAGTATCAATTTTAGATATGAAAGAAAATTGGGATAACTACTTGTTACTAATTAAGCTTGTCTACAATAATAATTATTGAGTGAGTATTAACATGACACCTTTGAAGCACTATATAGAAGAAGATGTTTTCTAATTAATTAGAAAGAAATTGGTGATTAGAGATATTTGGGACTAGAGGTGATCTAAAAGACATTAGATAAAATCCACTTGATTCAAAATTGGCTTCAAGTTAGAGGACCGAGTTAGGTTTCAAAGTTAAAAATTATATATTTTTGATGATATATCGACCAAAGGGTTCTCAAGATTTGGATTAAAAGTAAAATTAAACATAGAAATTTATTGGATCATTCAAGATCTTGAAAATGATGGGAAAAATTGCTTATAGATTAGTTTTACCTCAAAATTTAGAAGATGTTCGCAACGTTTCTTATATTTTCATGCTTTGCAAATTTTTTATGACTCTTCACACACTATTGAGTATGAAAAATTAAGGAACAATGATGATTTAACATATATTGAATAACCATTTTAAATTTTTGGAAGACGAGATCAAGTACTTTATGCTAAAATTGTTTCTTTGGTAAGGGTAATGTGGGGAAACCATTCTTATGAGAAAGTCATATGGGAACTAGAAGACCAAATTTAGGAGAAGTATCTCTATTTATTTATTTATTTTATTAAGGTATTTAAATTTTAAGAATAAAATTTTATATAGATGTGAGAAATATTAGGTTAAAAACCTAAAGGTTTATTATAGATATGCTAAATTTAAATAAATTGATAAATTTTTAATATTAATTATGAATTTTAGTTAAAAAAATTAAAGGTTAGACCAAAGTGGTTTAGATTTTAATGGCATCTCTTATATCAGATTCATGTTTGAGCATGTTTTAGATAGAATCATTTAGTTTAAGGTGCATATGAGAGATACTCATGTGTATTCGTGTTAGAATAGTGGCATCTACGATATATATCTATTCGACACTTGTGCACTGACTTAAAAAAATTATTATTTCTAATTCACGCTTTATCAGCATATGTGCACTATACTATTGAAAAAAAATTATTTGACTGATTTTAATTCATTTCTTATTGATTTTTTAGAGAAGAGAGAAAACAAGAAGAGAAAAAAAGAGAGAAAAAGAGAAAGGAAGAAAGAGAAAATGAATCCAAGTTGATTTTAGATAAATTTAACCTACTTTTTGATAAACCAAAATAAGTAGGTACATTTCGCTCATTATTTCTTCGTAGTTGAAATTTTTTAAAATTTTTAGACATTTCTTATTTAAGTACTCTTATATGTGATATTTACTTTCCTTAATTATATTTTACATGCATATTAGTTAATTCCTATCTTTAAAAATTTTTGAAAGTTCATATATTAAATAAATACATGCCATGGTGAAATCCTTAAATCATTGTACTTCTATTATAGCATGCCTTTTATTTGATGGTAAAGTGATGAAAATGTTTAATTTTGATAAATGTGATTTTGTATTTCCAATTTAGAGGAAACATTTACATATTTGTATTTTGGTGTCAAATTTTTAATTTTGATCAAGTAAAAGTTATTATAGAAAATTGATAAAATATATTCAAATATATCTTAATATATTATTTATAAATTAAATATCAAATATAATATCTACGAGTCTAAAAAATAGTATTTAATCCTAACTGAATAGAATAATGTATAGTTGACCCATCCATAAATCCTAAATAGTGATGTATAACCTTTAATTATGTGAAAATAATTATAAATCGAACATCGATATTTAACTCTTATTGGTCAAGTCATTACAGATCCCTAATTATTATATTTTGAAAAATTTTTGTATGTTATATATTCTTATATGTTTGAGAGACTTTTAAATGTTTCATATTTTTATCTATTCAAACAATTTTCATATATTTTAAGTTTGTATATATTTGGCCAATTGATATGACATCGGAGAGCAGCTTTTGGTAAAATTTGAGTAGCTTCTTAAAAACTCACTTTAAATATAAAACATTTTACACGATTTTAACGTGTTATATATATATATATATATATAATTTTTGCATGTTTTATTACATTTTAAATATCATTGACATTTTGATTTTTTTTATCATAAATATCGTATTTTGTATATTCATGTATTATATACACATACATAAAATTTATAAATATTTTGATGCGCATTAGGTATACTTTTATCTTCTTTTTGTTAACATTTCAGATTAATGAGTCGAATGTATTTTCCAAGATTTTAAATGTTGGAGAAGCCCATTGGAAGAAATAGTTTTAGGATATTTTAGTTGTGTTCTGATCAATTGATTAAAAGTTTGTTAATTTAAGTTTTAGATTGTTTTTATTATGATCATGTGTAGAAAATTGTTATAATTTAATACAATATTGGATAACTTATTGGTTACTGTGATTTCAAATTTGAGATACTTTTTTCTTATTTATGATCAAAGTCATTATTAGAGCAACTTTTAGATGTAGTTTTGGGATTATGTACTTTGATACTTAATGGTTAAATGTTCTAACAATGATGCCCCATCGTTTGGATTGAGTTTAACTTAGTGTTGAGCATTTGTTTATAAGTTTAATTAAGAATATGATTGTGATATCTTTAATTATGGATCTTATGTTAGGGATGCTATGCTATGCTGTGATAGCGTAGCTCAACGTATTTCAAACTTCGAGTAAGATATCGTACTCCTTTACTGTTGAAGACTTATTTTGGTGTTTTAAATTAATAACCATCAAATTAACATTTCATGTTAGAAAAAAGAAAAAGAAAAAAATTCAGTATACTGTTATCATCCTGACGCAATGATGACTTAATGAGGATTAATATTGATAATTGGCCTAAAAAGTGGCAAATGAAGAGTAGTTTGAGTAAATCCAATGGCTTAATGTGAATGCGCTGCATCAGTATTAACCGTTCAGCCTCCACACTTAAATGTCGCTCCTCATGCTTAACGTGAGTGGGTATTCACCGTCACGTCATATGGCGCATTATCTCTCGTTTCCGTTCTCTTCTTCCGCTGTGTGATTGGTCCGCCAACGTCCAATCACAACCGCAGAAATGAAGACCAACGTCTCCGCAATGCCAGCTAAAATCAATTAACAATCTGGATTTAGCTGACACAAAGGGCATGGTAGCAACATGGAAACCAAGTGGACACAGAATGACTAAAAAATGAAGAAATGTGTGAGGGAAATATATTAGCTATTATTGGGATACTTTTAAATATTGTGATATTTATTTATTTATTTATTTTTGTGTGAATTTGTTAATACGAATGAGTAAATAAGATATTATGTCATTAAAAATATTCAGTGAATAGTTGAAGGATATTTTGCTAATCCCACCGGTAATATAAAAATCATGGAGAGTCCTGCAGTCTTCAATCCACCTTGAGAGTTTTCAAAGAGTCAATTTTGAATCAACACAGCTCATTTGGAGAAATAGAGATGCTACACCAATGTAGGTTGTATCATAGAGTGATGTTTTGCTGACCTAACACGGCATAAAGTGGAAAGACAAAAGTGGGGCCAAAATGAAAAAGCACGTTAAAGGAAAAACAAATTTCTAAAGTTCTCAAGATTCTTTGTCTCTGAGGTGATCTGCGCAAGTGCAATATATATCAACAGCATTCAGTATGCTGCTTTGGGAGTCTTATGCTCTGCAATGGCAATCTTAGGTAATCTTAGAAGCATATGAAAAACAAAAAGGCGGAAATGAGCGTCTCCACAATATCTGCATTTCCAACTTTCAAAATCGTTCTGAAACTGGCCTGCCTTGCTTTCTACAGCATAGCAGATGCCAATACTAGAGGATCACTTCAGTTTGAGCTTGTCAATAATGTCACAGGTAGTGCTCAACGGAGCATAAGACAAAGCAGGAACAACGAAATTTGCATCCCATTTTTCCCATTTCATTGTCTACCATGGCAAACTCCCCTTCAACCACCACTTCCTTCACCTCTTGAGCCACTGCCACCGACGTTGGCACCACCACAATCACCTCTTAGGCCACTACCACCACTACCACCAGCCCCTCTTAGTCCTCCTGCGGTGCCACCGACACAGCCAGCACCAGCAATAGCAGCAGCACCTGCATCGAGCCCAAACCAGCTGGTTTTTGCTGATCAAAGGCTTGCTGTTGTGTATCCCATCATCCAGAAATTCAAAAGCATCATCACTTCAGACCCTCTCAACATTACTGGAACATGGGTAGGCTCGAATATATGCAACTACATGGGCTTCTATTGTGACCATCCTCCAGACAATTTGAGTGCTACAGCTTTGGCCTCCATTGACTTCAATGGATACCATCTTAGTGCTCCAACAATTGATGGCTTTCTTGACCAGCTTCCAGATTTAGCCCTCTTCCATGCCAATTCCAACAATTTCGGTGGCACCATCTCACCAAACATAGCCAAGCTTCGTTATCTCTACGAGTTCGACATAAGCAACAACAAATTCTCTGGTCCATTCCCAACTGCTGTTGTCGGCATGAATGGCCTCACCTTCTTGGATATTCGCTTCAACCTGTTTTCTGGGTCTGTGCCTCCGGCAATATTTGCCCAGAATCTCGATGTGCTCTTTCTCAACGACAACAACTTCATGTCCTACTTACCAGGGATAGGCAGCTCTCACATTTTATATCTTACATTAGCTGACAATAAATTCACAGGTCCAATCCCGCGTGATATCTCCAAAGCCTTATCAGCTTTGACAGAAGTCTTGTTACTAGGCAACCAGTTCTTTGACTGTCTACCATACGAGCTAGGACTTCTGAAAGAGGTGGAAGTGTTTGATGTTAGCAAAAAATTGCTAACAGGTCCATTACCATTATCATTGTCTTGCCTTGAGAAAGTTGAAGTGCTCAACTTTGCTGAGAATCTCTTATATGGGGCAGTGCCAGATCTCATCTGCGAGCTTCCTAATCTAGCTAATCTAACATTGTCAGGCAACTACTTCACACTTGTTGGACCACAATGCAGGAGCTTGATCAACAACGGGGTTCTGGACGTAAGAAACAATTGCATCCCTGGTCTACCATTTCAAAGATCATTGCATGAATGCATAGCTTTCTTTGCATTACCAAGGATTTGCCCTCACATGCAAACCTACAAAATTATTCCATGTAAACCTCCTCACTTCCGTTAAAGGAAGTCCGACCTCTTACTCTTGCTTTTTGCTTTAAATTGTATATTGCACAAGGTAAAGTGTTTCTTTCTCCCTTCGCCTTTTCCATTGTTTTTTATTTTTTTTTTCGAGTAGAACTGAGAATTAAAGTAGGTTTTCTCGCTGCGATTTATGATTTTTCCTAATCAATCTGCCTTCGACTTGGTTCATTCAAAATTTCTACGAAAACTAGTCATTCATATAAGAAAAAGGAACACAAATTCTTAACTATAATTGATTGGAAAACTAGTCATTCATTTAAGAGGCCGGATCGTGATAATTTGATTGACATTTTGTTCTACTGCTTTTCGTCATTAAATTTTATATTCTCGTAACTAGTTTAAAATATCTATGATCTGTGTGAAATTCCATGACAACGAAGAGAAGTTGCAACTAATTTGAAGACAAATTAACAGATAAGATCTAGAGATTCTGATCTCACCAGAGCACATTAATATTATGCTTTTTTATTTTTTTGCCAGAACAAAGGAGAAATCCTGAACGATATAGCCAAGCATAATCGAGATTCACTGTGAAAAGATAATGACTTTTCTTTTTCTTTTTCCTTCAAAATTTCCATGGGTGGGAGAAAGATTTAACTTTTCTCGATATCTAATAAAAGACAATCCTGCTGAATATATAATAGGCAGTATATAGATAGATTGGTAGATATATAGATATTATATGATAAATGCTTGTTAGTAGCAGCATAATGAGCAAATTGATTACTCATATGTGAAAGTAAGCACACTGACAAAATTTTCTTCTAGGGTAGTCCACTAGCAAGCCTTTTTTCTTTGGGAGAACATTAAGGGCGTGCTTGGCCTAGTTTTTGGATAGACCTTTTGGGAGTACAACTTTTTCGGAATCCTTTTTAAAAGAAATCTAATTTATAGCTTCGTCTTCAAGAGTCAAGCCTGTTGGGATATACCGCAATCGAAATAGATGAATCGAGAGAAAAAGATAAAACGCCAACAGCAACACATAGTGGACAAATGATAATAACCAAATAAAGAGATAAGATAGTAGCAAATTTACTTGAAAAATTCTTTTCTAAATAAAAGAAAAAAAAACTACGAGACTATACGTCCACAAATTTTTACTATGTAAAATCGCTCAGATGAACTCCAAATATAGAAGCTTGACTTCTTGTACTAAAGATGGACTTGAGAAGTAGTGAATATAGAAGAAATCTCTAGAGCAAGGAAAAAACCTTTTTTTTCTCTCTTTTTTTTACTTTTTCTCACTAGCGGCGCTCAATCATCTATAATTTTGCAAGCAATATCTCTTTCTTAATCGCATTCACCTTTTATAAACTCCAAAAGGAGTTTCGCGAACTTTTTCATCGTGAGCTAATGAGATCGGCAGCCGATCATCCTTTAGTATAAGTAGTCCGATTCTCCTTCGAACATAACAGTCCGGTTGCCCTTTGGTATTGGCAGTCCAGCTGGTTGCCTTTCGGCATCGGCAGTCTGGCTTGTCACTGTTGGGCTAAGTAGTTCGGTTGGTCGCCCCTCGGTTAGGCAATCTAGTTGTTCGTCATCTAGCTAGGTAGTCCGGCTGGTCGCTATCCAGCTAGGTAGTTCAGCTGATCATCCTTCGACTTTGGCACTCGATTGCCCTCCGGCTACTCATCGAGTGCAGGAAGCATGCGTGAACACAATAATACTCCACCTCAGTATTACATCCATATAAGTGTTCAGCCGAACCTCTAATTGGCCTGTCAATTGGATATGAGCCTGTGACGGATCGGGTTATTCTCCTTAAATAACCTCCGTTAATCATAATAATAGACTAGTATTCCTAATTAAAATTATTAATTTATGTAGAAAATTGGGCAGAGTTTCGTTTGTAAATCGAGTATTTTTCAAAATACAAACACCTGTAAATCAACCATGCACGACAATTTATGTGACGGAACGGATTTTTTTTTTTTATCCTCAATGCTTCCGTCAAACAGAAACACCATTAACGATCTAAAATATAAGGCAAGACTTCTGCAGCAATTTCGGCAGAGTCTCCCTTGCAACTAGATGTAAACCCAAAAATACAATCCTGAACTAATCATTCAAAACAAGCACACATCTATCCATCAATCACAATTCCTACAACAAACATTCACAGGATCACTTGTGCCAT